>JAOXYJ010039295.1:0-12214 GCA_028566555.1 Lithophaga nigra
CCGGATAAAGGTGTTACCCGGAATCGCACCCGTTAGTTATGTATATCTTTCTCTTCGTTTCCCGGTTTTGACCAGTGCAGACGTATAATTTGTAACATCGAATTCAACCTGAATATAAATTGTAAAAATCAACTGTTGTTGCTTTCGAGTCCCAAACTGTGATTCCCCAAGGACGCGAAATGGTGGAGAACTAAAATATAACTCAGTTTATGTGACAATTTTACATATTTTTACTAAATTTGCTGAACTTATTTGACCACGTGGTCGTGGACAGTACATGTATGAGTCTTTCACGTTTACAAAAACAGTTAGATTTCAATTCCAGGGTCTCAACAGAGACCCATGTCCTTACAAAAATCCCCGTAGTATTATCTGACAGTAAGGCTCGCTATGTAAGCAACGAGGTTACCCGCGGGATTGAGAAGGAAATTAAGTGGTGGTGGAAAGGGGGTGCGTCCACACAAAGCCAGTTTCAGTATTTGAAGGATAATTTGGAACTTTTTCTGCATAAACATCAAAACATTGTATTGTATCTGTGGTTAGGCACTTGTGATTTGACAGTTAAACAAGGGAAATATATTTCATTGAGATCAAAGGATAATTTAACAGCTTACGAACTGATTAACACATTTAAGGACATTTACAAATTCATTACAGATTTTCCCACTGTAGAACTGTCGTTTCTAGAACTCCCTCCTTATTCTATATATGAATATAACAAATTCCACGGAGATGACAATCCAGAATTCAGAGAGGATGACAAACTTTTAGCTGGTCAAATTGAGATAATAAATTCTTTTGTGAAAGAAACGAACATTTTGCTGCATAAATCATCACCGAAGTTTTCGCTGGACTTAGAAAATTGCAGGAAATCCCAAAACAAACACTCGATTTATTCTTACAGATTTAGTACCTTTTATTCTGATGGTATACATCCGATCCCACCACTAGCAAAATTGTGGCTGTATCGTATTTGCAAAGAAATTGCAAAGGACTTTGTAGAATCCCAGTAAATAAAATTTTATTTTTTCTTTGTGTTTTATGATTTATTTGATGTATGCATTTTAATCTCAGTGAGATCTGTCTCGCTAGATTGGTTATTCTACAAACATTGATATTTATCTCAGTAAATAGATATTTTGACTTCGGTAAATGATTCAGTTGAAATATGAACTTTTTTAAATCTCAGTGAGATCTGTCTCGCTAGATCGGGTTTTCAGGTAACAGGATATTTATCTTTGTGAATAAATATTGTGATTTTATTTAATGATTCATTTGAAGTATGCACTCATAATCTTAGTGAGATCTGTCTCGCTAATTCGGGTATTTTACAAACATTTTATATTTAAATTTCATGATTCGAATATTCTATAGTTGGACAGTCAGTTTTTTTTAAATAAAGTTGTCACTTAATACTTGGTGACAATTGTCTCGCCAGTCCGGATTTGCGTTACTTTGATAAATTTAGTATGGAGGGAAAATTATTGTCTCGTAATGAGTCGGCAAGATTTTTCGGAAGAATCTATTGAATATTGTCCTGAATTAAATGTTGAAACTGAAACTAACTCGTTCCTAGCCGAAACATTTTTGGAAGATAATGCTCTAACATGTTCGTCATTTGTGTTTCAAACTCCAACACATGCCGATTTACATGCACCATGTCATTCAACAGTTAACAAGCCGGACTCTGATTTGTTTAATGAAAAAGATAAAATACCTATATTGTCTTTTCAACCAGAGCATAGTGTATCTCGTTTAAATAGTCATAAAATGGAACGTTTAGCCAAATGTCCGGAATTTCATGGGTATCCGCAGGATAATGCTAATAAATTTTTGGCCGAATTTGAAAGTTTTGCAACATTGCACGATTTAGGCGACTTAAGTGACAAAAGAAAATTGGCCGCATTTCATTTGCATTTGCGGGGACCCGCATTGACATGGTACAATTCACTGAGCAATGAAAGTAGAGATTCATGGCACAGCGTTCGGGTTTTGTTCTGCGAGAAATATATAAACTTCAGTGGTCACGGTGCTAGTGTTTTGATGCACAGTGAAATTTTTCAAAATCTAACATTATTACCAGGCCAAAGTATTGAAAATTTCTTTTGCCAAATAGTTGAAAAGGGGCAATTGCTCAATAAACCGGACCATGAGATGTTGACCAAATTCATTAGCGGTTTACCGGAACAGATGTCGTTTTTTGTCCGAGCGGGACAGCCGCAGGAACTACAATCAGCGTTGACATCGGCAAAGATGGCGGAAGCCTGCGGCTATCGCAAACACAGTGAGTCAATAAACGCTATAACAGCTAAACCGAAGCAAAAACAATTTGACGATAAACCAAATAGTAATGCTCAAAACTCTGAAATAGCTGATTTAAAGGAACAAATACGACGTCTGAACGATCTCGTGGCCGTTAAACAATCTGAACGTGCCACACAACAACAAACATCGGAAAAATCGGAAATCTCCGAATTAAAAGATCAAATCCGGTCTTTAACAGAACTGGTTACTAATTTGCATATTACACCAAATAGGGAGAGACAATCAAATCCCTCTGGTAGCTTTGTGAAAAGGGGTAATTGGCAAGGTGAATGCTACAAATGCAAAGGTCAAGGTCACATGCAGCGTGACTGTAATTGGAATGGCAACGGTACAACACCACAAAAGGTCAAATGTCAGTTATGTGATCAATCAGGTCATGCCGCAAACAATTGTGCAACTTTAGCACCAACCCAGTCGGGAAACAAGAACAACCCGGAGGACAGGCACGGCCGTCCGGGCTAACATCGGAAAGTGCCAATATTGATATTTCACCTAACTCAAAATCACAGTTTTTGTATTTACCGGTTTATTTTCATGATCTTAAAGTGGCAGCACTCATAGACACTGGCAGTTCAATAAACATTATTTCAAAAACTTTGTTTGATTCAATTTCACATCAATGTAAAATAAGTTTTTATTTAGACAGTTCTGAAGTTAGGTTAGCTAATAATGCAGTGATTCCTGTATTGGGAACAGCAACATTGAACTTGAATATTGAGCGTCAAGGTGAACATTTAATTGATGTACATATATTAACGACCACTTCTCATCCGTTAATTTTAGGGACGGAATATTTAGCCGCAAATAATGTGGTACTAGATTTTGCAAATTTGACTTGTGATTTTAAAAATACATCTGTACAAACTACTAAACGCATTAAGATTGAGCCAAATGTTGAAATTGTGATATGGTGTAAGGTTCCGCAGCATATTACATTTGGTTTGCAAGGTGTATGTACAAGGAATAAATTTGCTTGTTCGAAGGGGTTGCTTGTTGCAAAGTCTTTAATAACAGTTTCACAAAATAGGAAAGTACCGGTGAAAGTTTTAAATCTGACAAATGACACTATTATGATTCCGAAGGGACGTGGTATAGCGGAATTTTCAGTGCTTACAGATGATTATAATTGTGTTGCGATGTCGGATGATATTCCTCAGGTTCAACACGTCGAGCTGGTTACCAATGTTGAAAAGGAAAAGTTATCGGAGGCCGAAGTCGAGGAAAATATGGATGTTGCCAAAATCAAATCACTGTTTAAGTTTCCCGATAACTTAGATGTCATTCAATCGAAAGAATTAATGAAATTATTGAGCGCGAATATGGATTTGTTTGTGACGGAGGATAATCCGGATCTTGGATTTACGAAGCTCGTGGAACATAAGATAACTCTTAAACAGGAAGCCGTTGGGAAACATCAGAAACCGTATCGGTTGCCACCGTATAAACGGGAAATTTTAAGGGAGCAGTTGGACAATTTATTAAAACAGGGAATTATTGCTCCCGTGTCCGATACAGACGATCTGCAAATAACAAGCCCGATTGTACTAGTCACAAAACGTTCAAATAAAACAAAGGACAAGCTATCTTCACAAGATTTTCGTTTTGTTTGTGATTTTCGTTATTTAAACTCCCAGACCAAAGATTTCAAATATGTTATACCTGATCTACAGGAACTCACAGAATCATTTTCAGAAATAACACCAAATTACATATCATCCATAGATCTTTCATCAGGGTTCTTCCAAATGGGAATTTCACCGGAAAGTACAAATTACACAGCCTTTAACACCTGTTTTGGAACCTTCAAATTTCTCCGCTTACCGATGGGACTGAAGACATCTCCAAATTCTTTCCAATTGCTGATGGACAAAGTGCTGCGAGGTTTAAAATTTAAAACCTGCTTATGTTACCTTGATGACGTGCTGATTTGTTCATCTACATTTGAACAACATTTAGTAGATTTACAGGAAATTTTCCATAGATTAAAGTTGGCAGGACTTAAACTTGGACCTAACAAATGTACCTTTGCTGCAAATGAAATCGTCTTTCTGGGACATCTTATTTCGAAAGATGGAATCCGCCCACCACCAGACCGAGTCAGGGCCATTGCAGAATACCCTGTCCCCAACAATATAAAGGGGCTCAGGCGTTTGATGGGACTTTTCAACTGGTTCCGTAAATATATTCCACATTTTAGTACGATTATCAGTCCACTCACAAAACTGCTTAAAAAGGGACAAAAATTTATTTGGACAAAAGATCAAGACGAAGCATTAAACACTTTAAAACATCAGCTAGTTAATTCTGAAATGTTGTCATTTCCACGTTATGACTTACCTTTCCGTTTGGGTGTTGATACGTCTTCAAGAGGAATCGGCTATATGCTTTATCAACTAGATCCGTCAGATGAAACTCAGAAACCAAGAATTATTAGATTTGGCTCTAAATCACTAAGTCCGTGGCAAAAATCATATGGGCCAACCAAATTGGAGTTACTTGGCATGGTCGTCAGTATTTTGGATTGTAAAGATTATTTACGGGGAACTGATTTCGTATTAGAATGCGACCATCAAGCGCTTAAACCCCTTTACCAGAAGCAGTTCAAAGGCGCTATATATGAGCGCTGGATGGCTATCTTGCAACAATTTAATTTCACTATTGAATATAAAAAAGCGGAAGACATGCAAGTAGCAGATGCCTTATCCAGATGCGAAAATACCAACGCTGAAATAGTTGAAAGCCCAGTCGAAGACGACCCATATTTTCCGTTCGTATCCGACAATACAGGGCAAATTACTATGCCTAATAAACAAAATTTGGTAGAAATGTTTAATGCTTGTAATGCTATACAGCCAGTCACTTCATATGACGATCCGTATGACGCCGATACCGACGAAAATGTGGCTACCGAAACAAGACGGAAAAAGAAAAAGAACCTAAGTGTCAAAACCGGAAGTACTCATAATTCGGACACAGTTTTAAACGACAAAATATTGACAGATATTGGTCTTGGTGGAAAACAACTTAAGCAGTTACAACGGAAAGATAGATTTATAATGCCAATAATTTCTTATTTGGAGGACGATCATCTACCAGATTCACAGAAGGAGGCTCGTAGGATCCTATTGGAGTCCAATGATTATGCGATTATAGATGGAATTCTATATCATTCCCGTGTTACAAAGAACAAGCGTAATAAAATGATGGATCATTATCAGATAGTAATTCCTGAATCGCTTATTGAGACAGTTTTGAAAGTTGTTCACGATTCACCACTTGGCGGACATGCGGGAATAAACAATACGCTAGATCGTGCTAAAGAACAATTCTTTTTCCCGCGAATGGGTAAAATTATTTCTGATTATGTTCAGAGTTGTCATTTGTGTCAAATACGGAAAGTACCAAATAGGAAAACTAAACAGAATATTGTTTCATTCCCACACCCGGAAGAACCCTTTCAGGTGTGGCAAATTGATTTGTGTGGCCCGTTTCCAGTGTCAGTAAATGGGAACAGTCACGTGTTTACAGCAGTGGATTTATTTAGCAAGTTCATGTTTGCATGTCCTCTACGTAACAAGGATGCACTAACCGTTGGAGAAGCGCTATTTGAAATGTTCACCAAATATGGAGTATGCCAAACTTTAATATCAGACAAAGGCAGTGAATTCGTAAATAAATGTACGGTTGAAATGTGTCGACTGTTAGAAGTCACACAGGAATTCACACCAGCATTTTCCCATCATTGCTTAGGGTCTTGTGAAAGACAACATCGGACTCTTGCAGAAAGACTAACCACCCGTGTTTTACAAGGAAAGCCATGGGAATCCGAACTCAATGCGGTGTTGTTTTCAATGAACTCCTCCGTGAACAACAGCTTACAATACTCGCCGTTTGAAATCATTTACGGCAAACGTCCAAATTTTCCACTGTTAAATGTACTCCATGATACAACTCGCAAAGACATACCACAAGATGTAAATGCGTATTTTTCAGAGTTTACCGAACGTTTATCAATTATAAGCGACAATGTGAAACAAAACGCCCAAAATTCAGGCATTAAAATGCAGGAAAGGGAGAACCAGAAGGTAAATGAACTAAAGCTTTCAATTGGCGACTATGTTTACCTACAGAAAACTCCTACAGGTCAGGGTAGGAAGCTTCAAGCTTTATTTGATGGACCATATGTTGTAAATAAAATTCTAAGTGACCACTTAATCAAATTGCGTGATCCTGCAGGAAAGCGAAATTTTAAGGATTCGGTCCATATCAATAGACTTAAAATCGCTCATATTCGGGCACCGAATCCCGCTCACCATTTACAAGCAGCGGATAGTGACATCTGAAAACAAAAAGAGTGAGGATACCGAATTAGCAGAAAATACTAAAACAGACATAGTTCAGCCGTTGTGTAGACCAAAAAGAAACATTCGAAAGCCCGAACGTTATAGGGATGATAGTTTTTACTAGTGGAAATATAAGTAATACGGATTCGTCAGTGGATAATAAAATGTGTAAAGACAAACGCATTCTGGCGAAAAAGAAAGAAGGATCATCTTACATTTATTTGACACAATACATTGGAGAACCAGCACAAAATTCGAGATGGATGCGGTTATCAGAGCTTCCAACGAAAGCGAAGGACATGATATTAACACGACCTCCGCCCTTGATATAGTACAGCCATGTTTGGTGAGAACTGTCTTGCCAAATCACAAAATGATAATTCATGGTACCGGTGCAACTTTATTTTGGTCCTGTGAAATAACTTTTAACATGTGTGTGGATCAAATTTGTGGGAACAGTCTCGCAAATCAAAATGTTTATCTTAAAATTGTTTGTGGCAAATTTTGTTAGTGGGAAATGTTTCACTACAACCGCTCTAAACGTGATTTTGGAGAGGAACAGCACTTTCGGAGCGAAACTTATGTGGAAGATATTTGTGGGTAGTGTGAACTTGGCGGTATAATGTTTGCTTGTGAATTGTTTATAATTATTGTTTTAATTACATTTTAATGACTTTTTGTTAGTGGGAACTGTCTCGCTACAACCGATGAAATCTTTATTTTAAGATTACTAATATTCTGGACCGAACCGGAAGTTCAGGATATTTGCTGATAGAGATTAAACTTTCCATCTACAATGAATATTATTATGTGCAGTTGAATTGTATTTCATTTATATCGTTTACAAATAACTTTAACGTTAGTGGGAACTGTCTCGCTACGATCGTTCAGCGAAGTGTAAATTCAGTGTAGAAGATCATGCAGAGTAGTTTGAACCTTAATTTTGTTGTTGAATTCCAAAGGATCAGACGCGGCGTTCCGGATCGTTGATATCTCGTTAACAGAGATTTCTTGTTAGTGAGAACTGTCTCGCTATAACCGCATGGTGAAATATGGACTTTTAGCTATTTCTATGTGTATAAAGTTAACTTTAATAATGTTTGAATTTGATATTGTAAATTTGCATCGTTTTGTATGTTCTTATATTGTGCGTCTGCTATTCAAATAATTTGTTTAGGCATGCATTTTTGTAGCCGTGAGATCGATGTCAGTGGAGTGGTGTAGGAGACGTAAAGATAAATCTAGAAACAAAACCTTAGTTGTGCTAGCTAGTATGTGTTTGTTACTACGTTAGGAGTTTAGGGTCTCCGCTAGAATATCTAAAGATATGGGTTAATCGTTTGAATTATGGGTATGATTTTTACCTTGTCTCTCTTACACATTTTCCTCCGAAGTGCCAATATGTTTATCGCACAAAATATTTGACTGTTTCACATGCATAGTGGATAGCGGGCGAGAGCGGAAGTATTGAACATGAGTGTTGTCTCTAAATATGACGTAGTTTGTATATACTATGTTGACTTTTATTTTATAATGGCAACCTGCGTAACTGTCATCCAGTATAAGAAATTTTATAGTCAATTTCTTTCTTTGGGGCGGGATGTTGTATTGTTTGATTTAACTGGATATCGGTTCCGCAGGTCTGTATCGCGATTCCGGATAAAGGTGTTACCCGGAATCGCACCCGTTAGTTATGTATATCTTTCTCTTCGTTTCCCGGTTTTGACCAGTGTAGACGTATAATTTGTAAGATCGAATTCAACTTGAATATAAATTGTAAAAATCAACTGTTGTTGCTTTCGAGTCCCAAAATGTGATTCCCCAAGGACGCGAAACATTGTTAATACCATGTGGAATATAAACATACTTAAATCTTCATCTCACAAAGACAGTTTCATATGAACTATTTCAACTCAAATTCTTAATGTTTAACTATTTTTCATATTGCCGAAAACACACACGCACATCAGAGCATACATGTATTGAAAAGAATAGAATTCAGAAACAAGCACTACTGCTTTTATAAACCTGTCTCCTTGGATACTCATGACAAATAACTAAAAAGTATTTAGCATTCTCTTTAACTGTATACAAAAAGTATAAATTCATACACATAGATATAATTAAGTAATTGTTGTAAAAGGAGTGAGTTCAACAAAGAGATTATATAATCAAGATGAATAGTAAAATTTATGAGGTCGTTTCGCTAACATATACATGATATAGATCGTTTACTTTTGATAATGAATGCTTTGAATAAAATAAACACATGTGTATTTCTTTACTTAAGTCATTCAATAAATTATATAATTTACATTCAAAATAAAATATTTAATATTACTGATACGTCAATGTCTCAGCTTTGAAGTCAGTTTATTATAATTTGTTAAACCATTCACATGCTTTACTTCATGGTTGACAAAGTTTCATGTACATTTCTTTTTATTTAACCAACTGATTTTTTATACTTGCCGTTCAGGTTTCAAAACTTATCTGTCAATAGCAATCTCAATTAAATCAAATTTTCTATTCAAGTATTTATAAAACATATTTAGAATCATTTTGACCAAAGCTATCCAACGGCTATTAAACATGGGTTAGATACTGCACAAAGGAAACAAAGAAACTACTGATACTAGATGTTTTCGGCACTAATAGGCAGGTCATGGTCCGTACAGCGAAGCACCTATCACACTTGTAGCTCATTATGAGTCCAGAAAATGATTACTAATCGTCCAATATAATGGATTAGCTGTCCAGTGGTTTGATAAAGGAAGGAAGAGCCATGTATGCTCTTTCCGATGTGGTTCAGTCCTTGCTAAGGCGGAAATTTCTGATATAAAGTTGAACTTAGTAAATGCAAGTTGACGTATGTATCGTTCAGTTTTAATATGGACAATACGCTGGAAACAAAACCTATACAATATATTCTCGTCAAATGAAATGTTCGTGTAACAATCTTCACAGTGCTGAAATACACTAGCTTTGCTGGAGGTTTTTTTTTATATCTGCTCTTGAACAAGCGGGCAAATTTGAATACCATTAACTAATCTTTGCGAATAATAACCATTCATGATATTAGTAAGCAGGACAAAAGACATACATTTTGGTGATGCTGATAGAGAAGGCGATTACCAACGTTCATTAACATCATAAATCCAGATTACCAAACAAGATCAACAAAGAATCAAACCACACACAAATGCGGAAGTAAAACACACAACACGAAATAAGACAATACGAGCTCTCACAAAAACAAGGAGTTGGATTAGGTCTTCTAGTGGTGTTTAACGTCACTTTCAGCAATACTTAAGTCATATGCAAAACGTATTCGGTAAACGTTATGTCATCTTCACCACGATTGTGTCGTGATTTTTTTTCAAACGAAGTACAAATTGAATAATGACATAAAATGAAATGCAATAAAAACATTAATGTTTGGTTAGATTTCTTTGAGCCCGGCATTACGATGCAATTCTCCTGGGAATTAATTTATTTGAATTACTAAGGTGAATATGAATTTTACGGAAAAAATCTTTTGGAATGATACTGTTTATTTTCCATGTAATTTCCTTTAAATGAAAGCCACGAGTTTTGTTTAACATTAATATTTCGTGGTTTGGCACGCCAACTTGTACAGTTTACACGATTTCTTTCCATATTTTCTGCTACTATTCCTTCGGCATGTACGGTAGCATTTCATGTAGAAATGAGTAATTATTTGGGAAATAACATGCCAAAACGGGCCCTAAACGCGGAATATTTCTTACATGTAGCATTCGTATTTCCTTGAATTAGAATAATTGTCCCAACACCGTGATCACAAATAAAGCCCTAAATCTCCACTTCGAAACTCATTTTGCTACATTTTACTGTAGAAGTTAGCCCACACCCCTCGTTCTGCTTCCGCCAAACGTACATCCGATTGTGATATTACCGCAAATAACAGCTTTTCTTTTATCAGAAAATATGACTCTGTCCCACTATCCTCATACAATCTATCAGCGCTTTTCTCAGTAGATACCAAAATATATCTGCTCTCATTAGTTTTGGCAGTAATATCAGGAACCATCACTTCGGTTTACCTCAGTTACAATTGTTTCTAGCTCACGAACATCTCGATCTGCACAATCTGTCGTCTTCCTGTTTATCTTACATGAAAATAAGTTTTAAAAAATAATTATCAATATTCGAAAATTGCACAACCGAGCAATATAACAAAAAGTCCGACTATTCGTCCATTTTGAAACTTATGAAATTACCGCTGGGTAAGCAGCGAGTTTGTTTTAGGCCCACTTTCAAATTTTGAAGTAACACCGTCATCTTTTTTTGCCAAGTGCATTTTGCAGACGAATGTATTTCAGATAATTATAACGGTGGGGGAGGGGTCTAATTGTGTGAATTACCACCCCCTCCCCAAAATAAAAAAAAAAAAAAAAAAATAGACGGCCTTTCTTGGAACATTTCTGCGAAGGATCATTTTCATTTCATTAACATTTGTTGTTTTTCAGCAGAAGATCTTCGAGGTATTTCCCATACGATCCAATGTTATACATTGTTCATGGAAGGTGGCCAACTTGGATTTCAGATAAGCATAAAACATAAAATTTGTAGAGATCGTCGAAGGAACATTCCTACATAGTTTAATCGGTCATATGGTTTCTGACATTTCATCCCATCAGAACACATTATTAGTCCGGCAGCCATGTTGAATATCCGATTAATATTAAAAATATCAACTTTCTAGAGGTCGATCCATTGAACATTTCTGCCAAATTTGCTTCTAATCTGTTACATAGTTTCCAAGGAGAAGATCTTTTAGTGTATTTTTCATAGGGTCAAATGTTAAACTTTGGCCGCGGCGGCAGAGCACTTGGATTTCGAATCGCATCAAAAGTCTAAACTTGGTAGAGGACCATCTAGGAAGAGGTATGACAACTTAAAAGTTTCATCGACCAAGTGGTTTCTGACGAGAAGATCGTCAAAACTTCTGCCAGTCAGAATACATTATTCGCCCTGTCGGCCATGTTAAGTTTTCGATCAGTTACAAAAGTATAAACTTTGTTGAAGACCATCTAAAAACATTCCTGCCAAGTTTGCTTCCAATCTGTCAAGTAGTTTCAGAGAAGAAGATCTTAAAGTGTTTTTACCATAGGGTTCCATGTTAAACTTTGTGGTGGCAATCTTGGAGTTCGATTCCATATAAGGACTTATATACACAGACATAGATGCATAAATAAGTCCCTGTTCCATATCATAGTATCAGCTGTATGCGAAAGAGCTTTGATTCTATGTAAGTGCTTTATTTCTTACCGTCATAGCCTAAAATGAAATCACAAAGATGTATAGTTATTTGGACAGGAGCTGTAATGATATACGTCGATGGTTTACTGAGAATACCAGTTGAAATATTTTTGCAGATATGGGTAGAAGAATTAAGCAGATCACACAGGCAGTAGGTCATTACGCGAATAGAAATCAATGACATTCTATACTTTCCAAAGATTGCTTATTTATTCAGAAAGAAATATTCGAAATGAGGAATT
>JAOXYJ010039402.1:0-12212 GCA_028566555.1 Lithophaga nigra
GTCAAATTGCTGGACTTTTATCGATAACATATTCGTTGAGTTTGATGAATTGCTATTTCAACAGACAATCGGTATGAGTACTAATTGTGCACCCCTACTTGCCAATTTGTATTTGTACTCATACCAAGCTGAATTCATAAAAACAAAATATAAAGAAATCCATGTACCGTTCTTCAATTTTGTCCAGAAGACCGCGGAAAAAACATCTCGGCAAATACTTTAATTTCACGTTCAGAAATATTGATAATGTCTTTTCACTCAATAGCCCTCAGTTCAGTGAATACTTACATGTCGTATATCTTAGTAAGCTTGAGATTAAAGACACCACAGAAAATAGAAGGTCAGCTTCATATCTAGATCTTTTCCTTAAAAATGACACAAATGGACGATTGAACATTAAGATCTATGACAAATGTGACGACTTTAGTTATTCTATTATCAACTTCCCATTCATGAGTAGTAACATACCCTGCTTATGGCGTTTATGTATGTCAGTTGATACATTATGAACGTTTTCTCATTATGAAGACTTCACTTCCAGGGCCTTACTATTAACAAGAAAACTACTCCTGCAAGGTTATGAGGAAGAACAACTAAAATCAGCACTTCACAAGTTTTACGGTCGCCATCACGAAATTTTTGACCGACTTGTATTGTCTGTGTTTCAACTTACTGAAGACATGTTTAATCTGTTTTAGATTGTATCAATCCAGCATTGTCGTCTTATACAAAATTTTTACCGGTTATTGTCCTATTCCTGATTATGACAAACTGTTACTGGACATGTTTGAAGTCGCATGACTGGTGATGCATGGATAGCAGTAGATGTTTACCCTGTCGACGCACCAGGTCTCACTCCTTTTTTTGAGTTCATGCGTGTGTCATTTCTCTCGGATTTGTATATCGAGTAATGGAATTATGAGAATAGAGCTGTGGTATATTACTATTGCCTATAGCATAATATATAATCATGTTCATACAAAAGCGTAACCTTTCTATGTATAAATTCCAATGAGATTCCATATAGAGCTCACATAGAATACAAGAATGTCTTTCGTGTAAAAAAGGCCATAAAAGCGCAAGAAAAGTTTAGGTTTTTTCATGGTGTGTCGTGTTTGTCTAAATTATCAAGCGCATAAATCAAATTTCTTTGTGTCAACCGTTTATATCTGTTCCAATGTAATGCTCATGCCTTTTTTTAAAAACAATTTAAATAATATCATAATATTAGATAATGATTCTTTTCTTTCCACCAGTGATCAATAACAAAATAAGTTTCATTTGATCGCAGGGTTCTTTATTGACCAATCGATTTGAATAATAATACAAAATGTCTTACTGTGAGGAAATAACCTTCTGTAAAGAAGTCCATATCGTTCATGGGCCTATCTGATATGTTCGTATGACATTGTTTTAATCACAAATACTGTGAGCAAATAAAAAAACACTGTATTTTTAACCGAACATTTTATTACCCAATTCGTGAGTGAAGGTGCTTTTTTCGGCAAATCGTGGCATTTCTAGCTCACCTGTTCGGACCAGGTCGTCGTTAACTTTTCAATCTTCTCCTCTGAAACTACCTGGCCAATCGGAAGCAAACTGCAAAAATGATCCTTGTCAAGTTCCTCTTAAGAACTGTATGTTGAAGCCCCAGTCTCCATCCAAGATGGCTGCCATGGCCTCTGATTGGTCGAAATCTGGTTAAAAATTTTAACATCTTCTTCGGAACTACTGAGCGAAATGTAACCAAAATTGATTTGTGCAGTTCTTGGATGGTCCTCTTTGAAAACTATATCCGACGACTGCAACTTCTTTCCAGGAAGGCCGCCATCCCAAAACATAGTTTAACATATGGCCTTATGGAAAGTACACGTGTATCTGCAAAAATCTTTTCCTCTGAAACCACTTGGCCAGTTTAAACTACACTTCGCTGGAATGGTTCTTTGTTGGTCCCGTTTTAAAAATGTATCCGATAGCTCCGACCTCTATCCAAAAAGGCTGCCATCACGGAACATAGTTCAACATCAAACACGATGAGAAACATGTGAATTTTTTTTTCTTCTGAAACCATAGAGCCAATTTGAACCAGTCTTATGTGGAATGTTCTTTCAAAATTATGCCAATGACCTCCATCCAACATGGCTGCCATCGCGGATTATAGTTTAACATTGGACCCTACGGAAAATATGTGTAAACTCCTTTGAAACCATGGAGCCAATCTCAACCAGTCTTAGCTGGAATGGACTTTTGGTAGTCTTTTCCCTACCTCTCCTCAACATTGCTGCCATCGCGGAACATAGTTTAACATAGGAACCTGTGGGAAAATATGTGTAAAATTGTCCTCTGAAACTATAGAGCCGATTTGAACTAAGACTGAACTGAAATGGTTCTTTGGTGGTCCCCTTTCAAATTTATGTCCAATGACGCCTACCTCCGTCCAATATGGCTCATAGTTTAACATAGGACTCTATGGAAATTTTTTAAAAATTTGTTTAAACCAGACTTAGCTGGAATGGTCCTTTCGTGGTTCCCTTTCAAAATTATGTCAAATGAAGCCGACCTCAATCAAACATGGCCCCATCGAAGAACATAGTTTAGCCATTAAAATCTTCAATAGCTTGTCATAGCATTATAATCAACCATCAATCGGTTAACTGGAATCACATTCAGAAATGATAAAATGTAAAATAACATCATAGAATCAACACTTTTTGCCAAACATGGACTCCTATGTTAGATTTTAATTGATCGACTAATCATATGAGGTGCAATACTCAAATACAGATGACTTGATCCTTGATAATTGATTAGTCAGTTTTAATTTTGACAAAAATTCATTTCGATAAATGCTAAAATTAAAAAGGACCAGGTTTATCCGTTTAAGCAGATTTCATTTTATCATTCTTTCCTTTATAAGACGGTTCTTACCTGTACTTTTGGAGATCCTAGCACTATCGGAACAGAACCAACATGTAAAGGTCGCCATAGCTTTTCTGTTATGTAATCATTACATATGGCATTCTCCATAGCAACTGTAAACTTGTAACGTGACAATAATTCGTAGAATTTATTATCGTTCATTCCAGTGATTGGGTCATTTAAGCTGAAAATGTATAAAGTAAGGTAAATAAACGGTAACAGAGACGGACTTTAATTACGCTACCCTTCCACTGATTTTCTGTATTACGAAAATTTTGAAGGTTCAGAACGCTTTTAATAGTTATTAAAACCAACTTTTTTCTCAGTATTTTTGAAGATTTCGACTTAACCAATATATGATTAATCAGGTAATATCACGTGCACAAACATCATTTTAGTTGCATGTTTCAACTACCCTTCTGAGTCATCAGTGTTTCTTCTTTACTGTCCATAACATACCTTTCTGGTAAATCTTTATTATGAAGACACTTTCCATATGAATCAATTCGAATATATTTCATCATTTCTTTCACAACATCATCCCGACCAGATGGTGCATCGCAGTCACTCTGAACGTAAACTGCTGGAGCTAACCCGGATAAATACTGGTTCTTTTCAGCTAAAGTTTTAAGGTAAACTTTACTTTCTAACCATTCAATACTTTGTAACAAATGGGTTGTTATCGGGTAAGATGATTCTCTTTTGAAGGTAGACGTATGATTAAATAGTTCCATCATTTCAGCATGAGAAAAGATGTAGTTATTTTTTGGTGATTCTTCGTGAAGTAGTCCCCATTCGTGTTGTGGCAATCGTGGAAGTGGAAGATCTAAAGGTTTTGTGAATGTCCCATAAAACAGGAACGCCTACATGACAAAAGAAAACCAAAATAACCTTGTATTTATTATTTCTTATTTTCAATCTTCTGTGTTTTGTTGTATAATTAATGACACTTTTTGTCTTTCACCTAGTTGCTTGTGTTTTGTCATATAAAGTAAATTCCACGTAAATCATCCATAATAACATGCAGAAACATCTTTCATCCTGTCACCTACACGTTTGGATCAAAGTAAGAAGTAACAGAAGTATACACACAGTTCTAGAGTAATAAATCCATTAAGAGATATACAAATCCGAGAGAAAGGACATGGGGAATCGAATAAACTCCCAAACAGGAGTGAAATCGGGTGCGTTGACAGGGTAAGCGTTTCCTGCTATGCATACATCACCCGTCATGCGATTTCAAACGTGTCCAGTAAAAACTTGTCACCGTCAGAAAAGACGAAAGCAGTAAACTTTCAAATAAGACGCCGTTACCGTGCTGATACAATCTAAGACAAAGTAAATATGTCTCCAGTAAGTAGAGACACAGATAATCCAAACTGATTTACCAATTCGTGATGGCGACCATAAAACTTGTGTAGTGCTGATTTTAGTCGTTCTTCTTCATAGCCTTGTAGGAGTACTTTTCTTGTTAATAGTATACCCCCTGGAAGTGAAGGTTACATAATGAGAACACGCTCTAGCATAACGTATCAACTGAGATACATAAACCCATAAGCGTGGCCGAGGGTACGTTACTACTCATGAATGGGAAGTTGACAACAGGAAAACTGAAATCATCACGTTTGTCATAGATCTTAGTGTTCAGTCGTCCAACTGTGTTAATTTCAAGGAATAGATACAGATATGAAGCTAACCTTTTAGTTTCTTTGGTATCTTTAATCTCAAGCTCACAAGGATATATGAAATGTAAATATTCACTAAAATGCGGGTTATTGAGTGAAAGGATACCATCAATATCTCTGCACGTGAAATTAAAGGATTTGGTGCGATTTTTCACTTTTTGTGTTTTAGAAGGTTTTGTATGAATTCAGCTTCAACAAGTTGACTAGTAGGGGTGCTCAGTTGATACCCATTGGAATACCGATTGTTTGTTGAAATATCAATCCACTAAACTCAACGAATATGTTGTCGACAAAAAAATCCAGCATTCTGACAATTTCATTTTCACTGTATTTGGAAAACAGCAATGTACAACATAATTTATCATCTACTGAATTTTTATTTGTAGGACAACACGAGAAATATCAGATATGAATAACAGGTAAATACATACTGTAAATGAAAACTGATATATTCAGTACTATTTCACATGGTGTAAAAATTAAAAAGTTCTTAACTATATTAAAAAGAGGAAGATCTAAAATTGTGTGCGTCAGCTGTGCTTTGAATCCGAGACAGGAATATTACATTGTATGGATCGACCAAGTCAAAAAGACCCCAAAATAACTGGTAGCGCATTAAATTATTGACATAGATGAACGATGTTGTATGCAATCTATATGATTTCGCCTAGTAGTATTTCACCTAACATTCAATGAAGAAAAAGAATCCAATCAACACTGGAAGTGCGAGCGTATTTTCCAGTTAATTACGTTAATTACTTAAACTACCATGTGACATTAAACTTCCTGCCTTGTTACAATTGTCCAATCAAACACGCCATATCTGTAGCTAACTTCTTATTAAGAAACTGGTGAAGGTTTATCTTTCTTGTTGCTTCTTACACTGATGTTGGATGAGATTATTAAAGAAAATGCATGACTGGATACCAGAAAAACTTAAATAGCCATTTTATATTACATATATATATACCATGCTAATAATGACAAACGATATCAATCGTAATTTTTTGCATTTTTGCATATGTATGAATCGACCAGAGGGCGGAGAATAGTATATTAATCTTTACCTTAGTTCTCGTATTTTTCTGATGATTCCTGTTCTCAGTAAAGTAACATGTATTGTTACCACAGGCTCTGTAGTAACTTAATATGTTTTCACCAGTTTTGTACCACCAGATGATAACTGGCTCTGCGAAAAAGAATAAATATGTAATGTACTTTATGCCCTTTATTTTCAGCCATTTAGCAACTTGATATTATAATATCTTTTGTTCTTTTTGTTCTTTTTGTTCAATCTGAATTTCTGACCTTTTTTCAACTGGGTAGATATATAAACATCTTGATCCCGACATCCTTCATAGTCTTTGACAACATATCTTATCGAATAAGTGACATCTTTCTCAACTTTAAACAATATTTCAGATATCTTATAATTGACTGTTAATCCAACTAATTGTTAATGTTTTCATTTCATTTTCACAATGTTTGTGACTTTTTTTAACTTTTACGGTGCTACAAGTTAATTAAAATATTTCGGATGAGTACTCCCAATGCTGGTATTGTCTGAAGTACTTCTATTCTATTGTGGTTAAATTAATAGCTAATGCTGATATTTCAATGATCAGAATAGGCAAAATTACATTTGCGGAAGAAAAGTATTTAGTTCATGTTTACATTTTCGGCTATGACTTCGATCTTGATTTTGTTATAACCTGCACATCTTTTTCTGAAGACATAAATATGTTTTCTTGTTTGTAACATTCAGTAGTCAGAGGAGAACAAATTATGATCTATAAAATAGAAAAGGTGGATCTATCGATCCAATACACATAATATACACTAAGTAAAAATATCTTAAATTATGTCACAGTTTATTTTGAAAGCTTACTAGAATCAAAGGCCATTGCTTTGTGCCGGTTCGTTGGTCATTAGGCTATTATATTACCTCCTCCACACCAGTATATGAACGGATTGTCTACATACTTAGCGAAATTATTCCTCAAATAAGTTTACCTAGTTTTGCAATTTTTCGGAACCGGAAATCTTACATTGCCACCAAAGATTACTAGAAACAATCAGGCTGATGGAACCAAGTGACTGAAGATCCAATGTAGCCTCGAAGGTCCTCAAATTAACATAGCTTTATATGGGAAATACATGTAGTTTCAAAGATTTCTCGTCAGAAACAACTCAGTGGGTTAAAGTAAATCCTTTCAGAAATGATTTTTTAAATGTCCGCAACCAGGTTCCCTTTTACTTAAATGGATGTCCAAGATGGTCCTTAAAACAAATCTTAATTTAATAAGACAGGACAGGAAAGTTGGATTTGAAATGATGAAACTGATTAAGAAAAGGTAAGAAAACTGAGGATCAATCAACAAAAATCGTCAATCAAGAGCCGCATACAAAATCCGGGTTAAGACGAAGACAAACAAATAAGCATCAAAGACACCACGAGAATAACTAAAAACAAGAATGAGTAACACAGACCCTATCAAAAACATGGGGTGCACTCAGGTGCTCCGGATAAGTAAGCAGTGTCCGCCTTTTATAAGACACCCGCCGTGTTGCCCATTGTCAGGTCCGGGAAATTTCGTGTTCGAGGAGGAAAGACGAAACTATGGCCCAGGGAAAAAATCCCAATTCATCTGGGAAACGGATATTCCATAACGCATTAGTTTGATAATTTTCATCCGTAACAATTATCACTGAAAACTAATTCTAATTCACGTCTGATATAACGTCTTGCTCATCTGCCTGATGGTCGATATGCAATATTGTAGTCTTGTCTTTGTAGTTTTTTGTTTGATTCTGTGTTGATAACGGTTTTCTTTCGCCCTATTGATAGACAATTTAGTGAATTTCGATTATCTTCTTATTCATTTTAGGAAGAATCTAGCTGTCCATTTCACGGACGATAACTGTTGTCCTGCAACAGGGATAACTTAAATGCCTTTAGGTAGCTTCAGTTTCATAGACATTTGACTAAGTGCCCGGCGAAAACACTGACTGTTGTCAATAAATATTTATTTCTAATTTTCATTTCTAAAAAAATTTTGTTCTTACCGTCACCTTCCTTTAATTCCTCCTGTAGTGGTTCTAATCTCTGGTAGTCTGTGGAAAACTAAAATACAATGGTATACTTAGATATCTATTCCTCGTAACCAAATATATGTAAGAAAGACGTTTATATTTATTTACGTTCGTAATATATCTTAATTCATAAAACCGTTTGCTAATTACTGAGTAATTTTGTTTACTAAATTTCAAAATAAAAATTAAAATATTTGATAATATAATTACCAGATTAATAACAAGATAGAATACAACGGATATTGCAGCAGCAGTAACAAACACCAGTTTATATTTACCAGACTTTCTTCCCATTTTATCATATCTAAAGATACTATATTTAAGCGTTAGTAAACATGTGTTTTGTGTGTCAATACCTAAATTAAGATCATATTCAGACTTGCTTTTCATTCAAAACAATGTAATGAAAGTTAAGGGTCATTAACTGCGAACATAATGATCATTTTTAAATGTTCAGTTCAATTGCAGAATTATAAACAAAAATTCTTTTTTAAAAAATATGTTGTGCATCGCCTTACAGACTTAAAAGGGGGAACAATTTTACCGAATGCAAATAAATGTGAATGTCGTGCTGAACAAAGCCTCGTGATAGATAATCGAGGGTTTATATTGGCATCAGTAGAGCTTTTTTCTCTAAATAACTAAATATATCTACCCTCTCATACCTTCCAAATATCGCTTACCCCTAAATATTTTTCTTTGCTGATAGTTTGTGTTCGCTGATAATTTTAAACATGAAAGGTCGAAATACATACGTAAAGACAGACCTGTCCTGAAACCTGTCCTATTCTATTTTATGCAGACTTGAGGCCATAATTATGGAAATTGCTAATCACACACTTTTTAAACCGTCAAAACTACAAATACCAGGACATTATACGTCATTTTTTCAACATAAAATACATTAACAAGTGAAATATTTTTTTCATTACAAGTCGGTACAGTTGATAATACTCCCATACTTTAAAAACGGATCCGTTCAGCATACACTACTCCAATTGCATCCAAAGTTACGCAGGGTATCAGTAATGAGGATCGTTAGAACATGAAAGGGTACGCTTTTGTTCTCACTACAGTCTAGCTAAGTATGTCATTTACAGCGACGTGATAATAGTTCAAGAGAGTAAGTTATGCGAGTTACTTAGTAAAGGCCAAGCAACTGAAAGGCCAATGTCAGTTTGATTATGGATTCAGTTGAAGATTATGTCAAGCTAATAGAGAATCTATAAAGACATCTATCCTCTCGTAATTAGTTAAACTGTGAGATCGCTAATTCAAATCCATTATTTAAAATTACAAGGTTCTGAGAGATCTAAATACTATACAAATACAAAGAAACATTTAGCCAAAATATGTTGTTATTCCAGCTGATAAGGTATAAAATGATATAGTTCTTGTGCTTAAGTCATAATATTATGATTGTTTATATGTATTCTCTATACCATTGTATCTGCAAGGATTTTGAGAAATAAAGTATTGTATTGTATTGATAAAGAAATAGATATAAACCTATCTACACCTAACAAGTCGGTTCTTCTTTCCTTTGACACTGAAACAAAGGACAAAGTCGTCAATTTTCCAACCCTGAATTGCATACCCAAACTACACAAATATCCATAGAAACAATGATTTTTTTACTCCAGACGTTCCACGAGTTATCTGTTTAGGCTCCTCACTATCATTCCTAACTGATGTGCAATAAGGTCGCCACAAATACTGCAAACAAGCTTATTGTACCTCCGGTGTAAATCAGGTATGAATCCTAAAATGAATCTACGGGATTGTTGAAATGTTTGGAAGATAGTTATTCTGTAACAGTATCACAATTTTTTAATTTTTTTATTCTCTGCACAATAATACCACATTCTAAATTACAGGAACATCTCAAATTATTGATAACTGAATGCTTTTCCAAAAAAGATGGAATTGGCAGGTATATGTTTTTGGTGTTGGGTAAAGAAAAATCATCTTGTCAAAAATCACACTCATTTATTTATTACCACCATGCTCATTTATTTATTACCACACTGATTTCAACAACAAGTGCAGCGAATGTGAGATTCTACAGATGCTGGACTTTCTAGCACGTTACATTTGACTTAGGTAAACGTGATTTCATCAGATGATCGGCTTTTCAATGGGAAAAAAATGTGCCCCGCTACTTGCCGAATTATACTTAGATCTATCCAAGTGAATTTGAACTTACAAAAAAGTACGGTCTGTTTCCTACCTTGATCTTTACATGAATATTGACTATAATGGACTGATACGATCTAAGAAAAGATATTCAATTTTATTATTTGCATATATTTTATTACTACATGAAAATATTATTACATGGTGGTCTACTGCGGATGATCAGTTATCTGTCACCTATTGATTTAGTGATTAGGCTTAGTAATTTATTAATCTGTTGCTCATACTTTCTATCTACTTCTTCTGCTCATTACTCTGAAATATAATTTCTTTGATCTGTTGCATACTTATGGTCATTTATTTATTACCTCGTTTTCATTACATGGTCACCTTTAGCCACATTTATTACTAGTATTACATATTTCTATTCCTTGTCGACTCCAACAAGAGATTCCATCGAAGTACTATTTGAACTTTTTGATGCTCTATCTGATGTAGGTATGATGATATTATCTTGGTTCTTTGACGAATCACCTCTATTCAAGCATAATAATGCAATACTAAGGACTCCACATGCCATCCCAGCAAGTAGCTGTAATCCACCAAACCAGTTTAGTGCCTTCACAATTACCTCTATTCTACTTGTAATCTTCTCTTTTGTTTAAAAATGGATTAACATAAGTACAGGACCTTTGATTTTTATCACTAGGGAGATATTATAATGTTATTTTCAACTTTTTTTCAGTGATAAAATTTTTAACTCCTGTTCCATTAATTGCTAACTTATCAAATAATTAATAAAATTCGCAGTTATAAAAGCCAAAAGACAAGCTTTACAGTAGGGAATGGTTTCTTTTCCGTTAAGTTGAGGTAGTGATATTGCAGAATATGCATATATTGTTGTTACCAATGCAACTACACCCCAAGGGTAGATAGGGTAAAGAAGTATGGCTACCTGGACTTCTCACGTCCGGCACTAATACCCGTGCTGAGGGGGGCGTCCGTTTGGCTGTGCGGGATGTATAAATACGCAGTCACGTCCGGTCCGATTTGGGACGTTAAATTCAAGGCACGTGTTGGGAGAATGCCATGCTCTTTGCACGCTAAAGAACGCTTGTAACAAACTCATTACGAGTGGTCTGTAGGTGCAAGTTACAAGGCTAAATTGTCTATCCCTACCCACCCTCTTTTTCCAGTGGCAATTAAAATTAATTGCCCCTTCTCCCGGTACCCCACTTTTCAGATCCTACCAATTGATATATTGTTAACTTGTCCTCGTCCTGAATATGCATGAAAAATTCAACGCTGGACGTTAAACAAACAGCAATCAACCAACCAATGCAACTGACTGAACAGTGTGTTACTTAACAGTCAATGACCCTCCATAGGTAATGAAACTTACCTAACCAAGTTTTATGGGGACCTGAATATTTAAAATACAACCAGGTATCGTTAATTTTTGTGACTTTGTCAATTGGTTTTGTTTCACTAATCCAACAACAACGTGACTTTATTTCATACTGTCTGTCAAATTTATGTAAGTTTTACGAATATAATGAAGCCCTTGATCTACATGCTTAAAACACGAGAGCTTGTCTACGCTGTGTGTGTGTATGTATGTATGTATTGTTTATGATAATGTTTAAATTCTATCATATTTCATAAGAATATTCACATAGGAAATTTTCCTGCTCACTAGTCATATGTTCATAAAAAAATACCCACCTTAGTCATAAAGCGAATTACGTTTCTTATTTATACTTTCTTTTTTATATTTAATTGCGAGAATCGGTTATTTCTACTTTATTTGTAGTAGAATTATGGTATAAAAATCTCTTGCAGATGAATAAAAATATACATACGCATTATATATCAAATGAAATACCATGCATGTACAAGCATATGTGAGATATATATTCCAGTCAAACAAAAAACCATCGTATATCTGAGACAAACCCAGGTCTTCATTTACAAAGTATGCAGTTATTTAAAGCGTACAAAGTTTTACTCTTCGGCAAAGGAATATGTTTGATACCCTTAAACTTTTTTAACCAGGCATTTACAAAAATGCTTGTACCAAACGAGCACCAAGGTCATATTACAATTTTCTAATGGAGGCCAGATTTAGATTGTTTCCCATTATTGCTTTCTAAATATGTTTTGAACTTGTATTGGGAATTTGCTTTATCCGGTATTTTACCTCGTGTTTGTAAGTGTTACTTGTCAAGTCATCTTACTTCAGCTGAGGATTGGTTTAGTCAATAGATTAAACATCTGCAAGTAAAGTTCGAAGATACCAAAAGGGCAGCCAGAAACCATAAATCAAAAAGAACATACAACATTTGGCCTAACATAGACACAAGACAAACATTGACTACA
>JAOXYJ010039512.1:0-12212 GCA_028566555.1 Lithophaga nigra
GTCCTTTACCGGACAAGTCGGTCCGTCATCCAAGATGACCGCTACGACGGGGCATAATTTAACATTGGATCCTATTGGAAAAGCACTGAAAGATCTTTTTGCTAGCACAGCTGAAACATGAATGATAGTTGGTTGGTCCGTTACCAAAATGGGTTAGAATTCCAAAATTGCCGCCATCGAGCTACGTAGTTTAACATTGGACCCTACGAAAAATGGTCTAAAAGATCTTTTTCTTTGCAATATGAAAGACAGTTAAACCGAAACTGTTCCTGATTGATCAGTTGATGGTTCTTTACCAAGTTGGAGTTTTTCTTGTCGATCGGAATTCCAAGATGGACACCATCAAATATATATAACATTGGACTCTATGGGATATGTGCTTAAAGATCTTTTTCTTTGAAAAACGAAAGACAATCAAACCGGAACTCTTAATGAATGATCAATGAATGGTCCTTGATCAATATGCGGTTTTTATGCCGATCACAAGATGGCCGCCACCAAATCTACGTAATTTAACACTGGATGATAGGTGAAGTGATCTTTAAGATCTTTTTCTTTGAAACTCGAAGGACAATTAAACTGGAACTGTCATGAATGATCACTGGTTGGTTCTTTACCAAGAAGGTGTTTTTCATGCCGCCAGAATTACAGGATGGCCGCCACCGAGCCATGTAGTTTAATATTCAGCCCTATGGGAATTAATCTTAAAAATCTTCTTTGAAAGACAAATTATATTAGTTCTGTCCATGAACGATCCCTAGATGGCCTTTACCAAGAGCTAGGCTATTTTTCATGCCGATCATAATTCAAAGATGACCACATAGTTTAACCTTAAGTTGGTATTTTTGATGTTGATCGGATGTTCAGGACGGCTACCACTAAGGAATAAAGTTAACATTGGACTAATGGGAAATATGCTCAAAGGTCTTCTTTGACACAAGGAAGACCATAAACTTTTTACTGTTCATGATTGATCACTGAATGGACTTCCACCAAATGGTTTTTTTATGATAATCGGAATTCCAAGACGGCAACCAACGACAAAGATAGTTTAACATTGGATCCTGTGGAAAAACACTTGAAAATCTTTGGTTAGAAACAACTGAGAAATCAATTCAGAAGTATTCATGAACGCTTTCCCAAGATAATGTTTTTCATGACAATCAGAATTCCAAGATGGTCACCACCGAGTCACGTAGTATAACATTGGACCATATGAGAAACGTGCCTTAAATTCTTTTTCTTCTTCTTCTTTGAAACTAGGAAGACAGTTAAATTAAAACTGCTCATTATTGACCACACAATAATCTTTCATCTTATCAGTATTTTTCATGCCAGTTTGAATTTTCAGATGGCCGCCACCAACGATAATACATGCAGTTTAACATTGGACCCTATAGGAAAAGCACTTAAAGATTTTTTGGTTTCTGGACGCCCAGAAAAATTTTATAAATGATCACTAGATGGTCTTTTACCAGGATGGTGTTTTTCGTGCAGATCGGAATTCTAAGATTTGCCGCCACATAATCACGTAGTTTAACATCGATCCCTATGGAACATATGCTAAAAGTACTTCTTTGAAACAAGGAAGACAAACCAACCGAAACTATTCATGATTCATCACTGGATGGTCTTTCACTTAATGGGTGATTTTCATACTAATCAGGTTCCACCACCGACGAACATGGTGGGAATCAACCCTGGATGACCATCATCGAAAACCTTGTTATCGCTATTCCTCTAAAACCGTAATAGATATTGAAAAGAACTTGTTCCAGATTGTTTAGGGCAGCAATTTTAGTAGATTTGATGACTTCTTGTGGGAGCTACTTCCACTTAACTTATTGATGTATGTAAGATATGTACTTTGATGACTTTGAGTCATCGCAGTCGGTTATCTTGATATTTGACCTTGATGAAGATCAAAAGTTCAGGGAGATCACGTTCACATTCTTAATTTTGACCTTTTCTTTTTTATCTGCTTGTTCTTTAATATATACCGTAGACAAATAGTTTTTATGTCAAAATGTAGATCTCACTGAAACGCAGCTTTGTATTTAACGGTTGGCTCTATCATCTGCCTCATTATAGAGTTTGGTTGTTAGGGTTTATAGCCAATTTCAGCAATTATTCTGCTATATCATGACTGCCAAAGTTGCTGTAGGAGGAAAGGCAGACAGCTAACTGACTGTCCCGACACTGAGTAGGTTTCTGGATACCTTAACACTTCAAACTAGCCGAGGAGGACCTGAACATGCGACAGCGATTGGGTTTTGCTTGTGGTTATAAATCAGCGCCCCTAACTATACTGCCACCTAGTTAGGCCATATTATACTTATCTTCTATTAAAACTGAAAATTAGCCAAAAGCAAAGTCACAGACGAATGTAAGAATATACCCATATTTGCTACAGTTAAAATTTCCAGCTATCTGATTTTTGACCTCGAAGATGAGCTCGGCTGTCTACATGTAGATATACCTTTCAAAGACCATACCTGGCAGGTTCAATTAAACTTGGCCGCATAATTATATGAAAATTCAGAATGTGAATTTTTGTTAAAAGAGAACTTATTTCCATATTTGCACATTTGGCTTTAAGTAAAGAGTAAAATTTTCAAAGAAATTCCCCAAATCAACATTCTCAATGTTAAACTGCATTAAAATTACCGACTAGATACCCTGGTCTCCAATAGGAAGAAAACATTGCTTGTTTATGTGCAGTACTTTTAAACAGACTGTAGTTTCTGACCAGAAATTTCTAAATTGATTTATATTCGGCAGCGACATTTCTAATAAATATGATTACGATCCTGTACACTATCATCTATGACAATTCTGCCAAAAGATAGTTTTCACTGTCTTCGTACTTTTTGACAATAATTTTTCAGATATTATATAAGCCTAGTGAAACTTTTAGTTTTCAGATCGGTACCTAAAACAACCCAGAACTGATATGGGACATGTATAGCTTAGATCCAAATGCATTTGAAATTTCTAACATATTTTAATTTTCACCTGTAAACCTGTGAACCTATTCTCTAGCGGTTGCGTTCGTCTTGAATTTTTAATCGACTAACAGTTATTTGAAAGATGAAATATGAAATCTTATCTAAAAACTGACAAAACATATTGCCATTATCAAAACTTACAAAATTGCAATTATTTTTATAATGAGACTAACCATCACGAATTGGCTACTTATTAAATAATATAAGTTACTGCTGTTAAAAATTCAAAAAGGGACATGTATAGTGATTATCATAAAAGCGTTACCATCTTTTAATTTATTTCCCATTTCGGTTCATTTTGTTTTCTTTCCGTTCTTTTGTGTGGATAGGACCAAAGATTGAAAATACTTGGTTGAATGTGAAATCAAAGCATCTATTGCATAATATTTATCTGTTTTCAGGCGGAGAACTTCCAGATGTTCTTCAAAAGCTTGACATGGAGGTGCTCACCAATGATGACTGTCAAAACCGGTGGTCGGATATAATTGGTGCCGATGTCAATGCCGGTCATATTTGTATTGGTCCCGCAACGTCAGAAGACAAATCTGCATGCCATGTGAGTGATGAATTTATATAGAGTTTGTTGTTTTGTTCATTACCTATTTAAAAAAAAATATCAAACATATTACGTCTGCTTTTAGTCCATGGGGATAAAATGTAAACTGATGAACAGAAGTATATAGCACCTGTATTTCTACCATTGAACATGATTTAGTGTAGATGTATTCTTTAAATATATTCGCCTACCATTGATCTTTAATGCGATTATTTTTAAATCAACCGTCGATCAGAAGATACATTTTGCAAGGTGAGTGCTGTTAGTTTTTTTCAGTACAGAGCGGAAAGATTTTACTGGTGAGCAGAAACTGTACAGTAAAAAAATTCAAACGCAATATGATTTTTGCCAAACATTTCTGAATTACTACTGGCAATAGATTGATTTTGAAAAATGATCTATGAACTGCCCTTCAGATTGAATTGAGTGATATTTCCTTATTTACTTATTTTTTACTGATGAATAGTTCGTTACAAATAAAAAAAATAACACACACAAATAAGAACTTTTAATGCTCTGGCGTTTGGCCACAAGGGACATATTTATTCTTTTATGGATGAATTTATTTACTTAAATGTATATCATTACACAATCCATGACTTGAAATTACTGTACATTATGATGAGAATGAAATAATTACCAACCTGGAATGAATTTCTCCACCTGGGGATGGAAATTAAGAGATTAACTAAATGAATGATTTATAAAGAAAAATTTTCGAAGTTACTTAAGAAGGAAAGATAAACTAAAATTTTTAAATAAAGGTACATTCGAAGGAACTACGTATATGTATACTTATATAAAGAATGAGGATACCGACTGATACATTGATGTCACAATCAGTACTGTCATTAGTATTACGGCCATGTAAAGATATCTGACGTCAATCAAATTAAAATTTTGGCCTGATTCGTCAAAGTAAAATTTTAGCTTGGAGAATACGAACTTTTCTAATATAAAAGAGAGGGGCATCAAATGTTGTGGAGGTTTAGGCATAATCTGCTCTACGTGTTAACCATCATATCTCACATTTTAAAGAGTTGAAGTTGGTTACGACAAAGGGAATGTATCCGTATCTGTGATACAGATAATTCATAATGTTCGACAAACTCCTAGATACTAGGATAAAACTTGTGTAATGATGTTAAAAAGACAAATCTCAATGGACCATGACAGTGACGTCAAGGTCATGTGACGCAGGTTACAGAATTACACGTATGGTACAGGACGTTGAGTCTGGGGAAAATACCAGATGGCATCGCCATAACCTTAAAAAGTTTATTCGTTAACCGAATGTGCTGGTCTTGTAGTGCCTGAGAAATTGATATAATTACGAATAACTTGACATAAATAATATATTTTCAGAAAAAATTGAGAATTCAAAATAACTCTCAAAATATGCGGTTTCGAAGTATTTGAATATTCCAAGCATGTGGAACCACATGGATACTTTCCATATTGGATGTGCTGGAATTGTGGTAGAAATGTCAAGCAGGTGTCATATGGAAGGCATAGTAATACTTTATTCTGATTTCTATCACTGTCAGATATTTTTTCATACCCGCAATGCTAATGTAAAATAAAGCATTTTGAAATTAAAATGTATCAGATCAAAATCGTTAAATAATTAAACTATCTAAATAGGTTAAACAAGACAAAAATTTAGAAAAAAATTGTCAGTTGGGCGATTTAGGATCTTTTCTTGCAAAAGGGTACTATCTTACTATGTCGCAGTCGAGACAAAAAAGGCTGTATATAATGATTAACTGGTATTTATAACCTAGAAACAGTATTTCTTTTGTATGGTATGCTTAATTAAATTAGAATTTATGATTAGATACTAAATCTCATATTTTGAGATCTACTTAATTTCCAAGCTTCATTCGATCTCGCATATTTGATTGGAGTATATACAGTCACTTGACTTACAATTCGCTCCTTTATCAGTCAATGAAGCTCAAAATTCCAAATAACGCCACCTCTGTGAGGACAATAGAAAACACTCTGACGGGTAATGTTTTGCAATGTATTTTCAACGAAATTCTTCGTTTTTATTGCATTTTGAAAGCTTTTACCTTTTGAATGTAATTATAAGTATTGAATGCATCTTTTTGTAGTTTCATAGGGTTGAAAAAGCGTTGACCGAAGCACAAAGCGTGTTTCGCTCGACGGTTTTTAAATGCTAGTGAAACTACAAAACGATGCATTCAATTCTTGAATGATTGTCCATAGGTTGGCAGTTTCATACAGAGTCTATGCAATGGCAGAAAAAGGAAATAGATTGTTTTTGGCTATAATATACGACTTGCTAAAGTTCAGGTTTACTAGAAAAAACTTTTGCAATATTGTAATGTTGATGCAAAAAATCGTCGCGTTGATCGGCAAAAAGTGCTCACATCAAAGATCAATGGTAGTTTGTTATACTAGTAACTAAATGGCTTAGTATGTTCTGTTATAATATAGGTATAATATACTCTATTTATAATTTTACACAGAAATACTTAGTTTGTTAGTAGAAATGTTGCCACACGGGCTTCAGAAATTCGGACTTGACTCTGTAATGTATCTTTATTATTGTTTTCTCTGTCCAGTGCTTGAGTATAAAACATTTTCGCAGTAAGAGATAGTTCTATTACCTCTGAGCGAAACAATACATAACGTCTGCTTAATTTTTTATGTCGAGCGTCAAAAACATTTATCGCGTTGCAGTTTGTATAGAGTGTGTTCATAGTCAGCTAATATGGTGGGAATTTTTACTATGATACGATAATTGAAAGTGGATTTTATAGACAATCAGATCCCACCCTAATATGGTGTAACTCGGTGTGTCGTTAACCTGACACCACCCAGAGTATCCGGGGATGACAGACTATATTTGGGGCAATATTTAATGATGGCCAGTTACCTATATCCTGAGATATTGTTGTGGTTTCTGCTGCTATATCGTCGTGCACGTCTGGTCACTAAGATGGCTGCTGCAGAAGGGAAGTCGTCCAGGGAGTCTGACACACCAGGAGGCGTCCTTGGTGATGAACGGAACTCATTTGCATCCTTCATGGTACATAGCCAGTGATGCTCCCCCGGGTAAACGGGACAATTATACTTCATACCCCTCCATCTTAAAAAAGGAGAACTATCGTTCCGACTTAGCACGAAATACAAACTCCCCCGGTATAACCTATGACCAAGAAAAGTCAAATCCGGTAAAAATCCAAGTTGATTTACAGTGATTAACATAATCAACTCAATCCCACCTATTCCAAGGCCTTTGACGATGGGTGTAAAAGGGAAAATTAACCATCCCTTAATTCAGAGCTAACTGCAAATAACATTTCCACAACTCTGGAAACACCGCACCCTTAAATGTGAACCGAACTGTTCAACAACCTTGCAACACTCGGGCAACCTGGGGGCATACCTTTAACAAGTCGCTAACTCCACTAGCGAACTCCACACTGACCATTAGTGTGAAAAACCTGGAAAAACCATTCCAAAAACATTTCACCACGAGACGAACACTTAACCTGATCAAGCTGAACAATTCGAACAATACAACAAAACAAACAACCAGAGTTGAACTTAAATATACAGATATTCGTTAAGAATCACAAGATCTCATTGACCGCCCTTAATTTCAAATTACTAAACTACTACTGACTTGATCGTATTTACATTCCCTACAGCCAATGCTGTCAGCCCCGCCCGAAGAGGAACCTGGATACAGCATTATGAATACGACCGATAGAAAGAGATATACCCTTTCCATGGGATATCCTGAGTGATACTGCGTCATGGGATATCGACCATAACGTGATTTCTTCTTGTTCATGCTACACACATCACATGTCTGAACGAAGGTTGTGATGTCACGGGACATGTTGTACCAATGGTATTTGTCTTTAACCTTGGTCATGGTCCTGACTATTCCCTGATGTCCAGCACTGGACAGCTCATGGCAAAGTTCCAGACGGATTCTTGAGACTAGCAGGAATCACAAGTCTAGTATTGGCTCCCTCCTTGGAAGTGCTTCTCAGAATACCATTGTCGTCTAGAAAAAAATTTTTCTATTGACCCAGTTGCTTTTTGCTGCTTGTGAAGCCAGAAACAGTTCATTCTCCTTGGTTGCCACCTTGTCCTTGAGCCAATCCAGAAGCAATTTCAAATCGGTGTCTTCTGATTGCTTAGATTTTAAATCCAGAAATGGCAATTCCGTCTGTCTCGGAAATTGCAGCAACGTAACAGGAATGTTGCCCTTCAACGGTTAACGTTGCCGTCGTTGGTGTAACCGACAAATCAATTCCTGTGCTAAACAAGTATCCTGTTCATATTCCCTGGGATCTGTCTGCTGACTAGGAGGTGGGGACGGGACGTCAGCTGGTTTGCTGGATTCCACATCCATTCCAGTTTGGTCTTGCTGGAGGGCTTCATCGGAGAACGAAGCGGGAAGACCCAGTTCTGCCGTAGGAACTTTAAGCTCCGGTTCAGCTTTAGGCGCTTGAACCGTAGATGGAGCTGGGAGCCCCCGCCCAACAGTTTCATCTGTAGTTTGGAATAGCCTAATCATTGGAGATGCCATGTTCCTCAATGGTTAAGTTTTCTTGTGAGTCCTCTTGGTCAGACGTACTGCCTCATCCACATCTTCCAAGAATCTTGCCCACGTCCTGTGTGCTCTGGTGCGGTAAGGACAACCACGGCAAGGCAAATCCTTGAGATCTATGTCCGGTCTGTAGTTCGGACATTCCCGTTCTCTATCCGGAATTCTGGATAGACCATCAGCATTGGTATGGGGTCTTCCTGGTCTGTGTTTCACGACCATATCATATTAGCTCAATTCTTCCATCCATCTGGCCAACTTTACCTGTGGTTCCTTGAAATTGAGCAACCAAGTAAGGCTACTGTGGTCTGTCCGGACTGTCTGCAAAGGAGATAATGGCAGAACTTTCTTGTAAAACTGAATACTGCCAGAAATTCCTTGCGTGTTGTGCAGTAACGTCGTTGTTCCGGGGTGAGAACAAAACTAGCATATGCAATGGTTCTCTCCTTTCCTTTCTGGATTTATATTAATTTCGCACCTATAGCATTGTGGGATACGTCTGTATCCAGAATGAAATAATCCCTCTTGTTTGGTAAAGTCAAAACAGGTGCTTCCAACAGTCTCTCCTTTAAATCCATAAAGGCTAACTGTCTATCATGGTTCCCTGAAAATGGTTTCTTTCCAGTGACTTCGTACATTGGACTGGAAATTTTGGCATAGTTCTTGATGAAAGAACGATGATAATTGACAAATCCTTAGAATTGCTCTACTTCCTTGGTACAAGTTGGAACTGCCCAGTCCTTAACTGGCTGTATATTCTGTTTCCCAATTTCAAGTGCCTTTTTACTGACTTTTTTTCATAGAAATTCAACTGATTTCCTGAAGAGCCGACATTTTCATGGCTTCACCTTGCGCTGATACTTCCGAAGGCGTTGGAAGATGGTTCTCAGATTTACCAGGTGGAATTGAAAATCTGTTCTCAGTACGAATATATCATCTAGGAAAGCTAGTACTGTTTTCCAAGTCGAACCTCTCAGGAGTAGGTTTATAACCCGAGCATGAGTTCCTGGCGCATTACAGAGGTCAAAAATCATCTTAACGCATTCAAATAGACCAGACTTGGTTGTGAATGCCGTTTTCTTCCGGTCTTCTGGTTTTATCCGAACCTGCCAGTATGCACTATTGGCATCCAACTTGGTATTGGAATGCCAAGTGTTGTCGGCCAAAGTATCCAGTCATTCCTCTTTCAACGGGAGCGGATACGTGTCCTTGATCGTTACGGAGTTGAGAGCGCGATAGTCTATGCACCATCTGACTCCTCCGTCTGTCTTTCGGATAAGTACAGGGGCGGAACACCATTCCGATGTGGATGGCTGTACATGTACCACTCAAGCATCCAACATCTTCTGTAGATGTTCTTCTTCCTCATCTACAAAACAAGCAGGAGTTCTCCTCATACGCTGCTTAATGGGCGTCGAATTCCCTGTATCGATGCTGTAAAATTTCCTAGATCAATGTCATCTTTGGCGAAGACGTCACTGTACTCTATTAGTAAGTCTCTAAGTTTTGCCTTTTCTAATTTAATAATTTGGTCCGAAGAGGTTTCGAACAGACTCTTGACATGGTTGGGTAGTTTCTTCTCTGGCTTAGTGGTTGAACTAAGTTCAACGTATCCACCACTACCGGGTGACTGCATTGATTGCATGATCAATGCCTCCTGGGCCTCAGCGACTTCCTGTGCCTTAGCCAAAGTTACTGGACCATCTGATATGTTGACAAAACATAAGTTTGGATTTTGTCCCCTGGAATAAGCTGTATGAGGAATCAACAGCTTCTGATTCTGACTCGGTTTCACGACATATCGTTGTCTTGTTCCACTGTATCGAAAGTGAGTCTAAGTATTGTATGAGGTTGTACTACTGTACGAACTTGAACGTTACCTTGTTCACCTTTGGTCTCCAGGTAGACTTCTCACTACCGCAGATTAATCGTACAAAAGTTCCATTTAGAGTCAACTGTTTCTTGACTACATCAATAATCGCCTTGTTCTCCAAAAAACCATATCCAAGTAGCATGTCACAATCTAAGGGTGCTACGTACAGTCTGTAATTGAACTGTAATTTTGCAATCTGGAACTTGACTGGATTAGTGACCATGCAGGTCATTCTCTTATCACGGCTTGCTTCGTGCATCGTCGATAACGTATGGTTTTCGTTCCAACGAATCGAGAAGTTTGTCGCTAAGGATTGTAACTTCTGATCCTGTATCCACGAGTGCATTTATTCTAAGGTGTTGAAGGTTTACTTGTACTCTAAGTAAAAATGGTGTCCCAAGAGTATTAACAGCGGCTGTCCTGATATTGATGTCCTCGGAGCTAGAATCCGATTGGTAAATGTCCTTCTCTGGTTTTTTGGACTTAGATTTTTGGTCCTCTTTCTTCTTAGAAAGTTTAAATTGGTTACCTTTCGTCTTCAATTCTGGACACTCTCGTTTAAAACGTCCGGCTTTTCCACATTTGAAACAGTTACTGTAAGTAGGACTTCGCGGTCTATTCCCAGAATTGTTTCTGAACTGTCGTTTACGGTTATTCCTACCTTGACCGCGCCTCGGTGAGGTGCGTGGAGAACGAGTTCCATCATCTAACTTCCTGTCAGTCCGGTTGGATTTCTTCACTTCGTCAGCAAGCGTGGTCACCGTCGATATAAGGTGTTCCATCTGATCTTCCATCCTGAACAATCTATCGTCCACAGCAGATCGAGAACTACCTATCCCATGGACAGAAGGTGTTTTCGCCTAGGTAGGATCTGTATCCTTAGCCTTAGGCTTGTTAGGCTGAACTGCCTGCTGAAAGTGTTGGTACCACTTGATCGTATCAAGTGCCATTTCCATGGTGGTTGGCTTGGTGGTACAAGCATGTTGTCCTGCCTGGGAGTCACTGCATTCCTGACAAAATTTCATAATGGCTTGCTTAGTCATGTGAGTTTCCGGAATTTAAGGGAAAGCTTTGGTTGCAAGCGAAAGTACTCGATCTGCTCAATCCTCAAGGGATTCATCCTTTCTTTGTGTGCTAGTTTGAAATTGCACCTGTTATGTCTCAGGCTATTTCTGGAATCCAAAACGTTTTTCCATCCTACTGACCACCTGGTTGAACGTGGTGTACTTGTCCTGTTCAAGTAAAAGTATGTAAAAATTGCTGGCCTTGTCGTCTAGGCACCAGCATAACTGTTCATGTTTCTGCTCATTCATCAAACGTGGCATGTAGCATAGGCATCAAACTTGGTAAAAAATGCTTTCCATTTGCATTTTCCCGTATACTTCTCGATTTTCGGGATAGAGGTAAAAAGTTTACTCGGTCCTGGAGTTGACTTACTACGTCTATCTGTTATAGTATCTCGTTCACTTCTAATTGAACGTCTGTTGTCACTGTCCAAGACTCGCCGGAGCCGCTCCGCCCCAGATGAATACCCAGGACTATATTAGTGACGGGTAATTGGTGAGTAATCTTCAGTATCAGATTCGTCCTCCACGGGTGAGTAACGTCTCCTTTGACGTCCCTTCAGGCTTGACCTGCCTTTTGACCTGTGTCTTCGTTGACCTTGACGGTATGAAACTGGATTCGAAAATTCTGACGAATCTGACTCGTATGAACTATACGAGCCACCAGCCTCCCTACCGGGTCTAGTTGACTGTGGCACCGGTGAACGGTGTTGGTCGTTCTGATGTGCGCGGCTGTTCTTAACCTTGTTGACCGTATGTCGGAACATTGGTGTTGTGGACCTTGTTGTGTCCTGTTGTGTCCATGTTGATCTTGTCGTTAATGAGCACCAACATTGTAATGGACTGAGTCCCTATGGCTAGGAACAGAGTAAAAGGTTTGGGTTTGTTGTTGATGCATGTTGAAGGCTTGTTGTACTTGTTGTTTAGCCTGTGGTTGATATTGGTGACCTCTTCCTCAAGTTCGGAAATGGCTGCTATGTCAGATTTTTTGTAGGAGTTATTGCCCTTTAAGACTTAGAAATCGAAAAAATATCAGTGTTAGTGTAAGAGATAATTTCTTCCGGGTGTTAAATCTATGTATCTGTGAAAAATTTTCCGACCATTAAGTGATGACCCA
>JAOXYJ010039622.1:0-12211 GCA_028566555.1 Lithophaga nigra
TATTTGTATAAAACACTATTACCATAAGATATAACAAAATACATGTTGTCTTTTAAATGAAAATTCATGCAAATATGCTGCATTTCTATATTTATGTTTGGTAATTTTTTCAGTAAAAATTTATACCAAAAATTTGAGATAAAAAAATGGCCGCCATGATTTTCATCCCCCCACACTACCTTAATCACATTTTCTTAACGTGTCGTCATTCTTTCGATCTGTATTAAAGGTACAGAATGGACTATTGAACAGTCTGTCAGATTGTCTTCTATAACAAACGCGAACAATTCTGCACAGTTTAATTATTGAAATAATAAAGCATTTTAGAAACTTAAACATTTAGTACGATATATATGAAGCGAGAGGTTTAAAGTTTTTTGGATGCAAATATTAGAATTTAAAGATCATATAATTAAAATTGGACCACCTTTAGGTGATTTATCTACAATACATGTAGAATGGTAAATTTAAAATATCGTTCTTGAAAGTATTTTCATTGACAAACAAAGCTGACATAAATATCTGGATGTGAAATTCAAATTAATATCGTTGTATCGTTAGAATATCTAATTATCAAAATATTTTAGAATATGCTTCAATATTTTGAAATTTCGAATATTAAATATTCAAATGTATTCTTTGAATTTTATTATCAAATAATTAAAAACTCATTAATCGAGGAATAAAAACTTATCCACCAGCAAAAAACCCACAACAATAAACAGAAAAACCCAAACAAAAAAACCCCCAAAAACAAACAAAAAACAAGAAAAAAAGGATAACATAACGAGACGTATCTGCTTTTAAATTTTAATTACCCATTGGTCTGAAAATAAGTAACACATGTTACTCTTTTTGACATTTTCAGATCTGTAGCGAACCAGCTTCGGCAGGGTGAAGTGGTAGAACCAGAACACTATGAATGTGTGTCTGTTTACTTCAGTGATATAGTGGGTTTCACTTCACTTTCTGCAGAAAGTACTCCTATGCAGGTATCATCCATTGTTTGAAAACAGAATAACAATAATAATTCAATAAAATCGATTGTCTATTTCGTTTAGGCACACATTCATTTAAGGTATAAATATACAGTTTTTTGGGGAAGTCTCGAGTTATTTCAGTAGAGCGCTATAATTATCAGTAATTTACTCAAAATCGCTCATAGTCATATTTTGGAAGATTTTATCTAAGTAATTACGCATCATTTGACGTATTCTAGATTTTCAAGTCAAGATTTATTTTATATCCATGTTTTTTGTTTTTTGATGTGAGCGGTGTTACATCATATTGTTATTTACACTGGCAACATGGCAAAACGAGAATCGTGTCAGTAATAAAGGTCTTATCATCAATACGCTAAAAATTAAGCAGTTTTAAGAAGTATTTTACAGTGTTTTACATTCTCCAATTTTCACTACTGTTTTCTTGATCCAAATAGTAATGTTAAAATCCTGCAAAATAACGTTGTACAAATTGAAAATGTCAGCTTTCTCTTAAACTTGTTTTTTGAGTTTACATCTATAATACAAATAATAATATAATGTAACAGTCAAGAAATTCATAAAAATTAATCTGATTTGAATTGAAATTTTCAATGGTCATACTGTCAGAGAAAATTTAACGTTATGTTCTAACATCGTATCACTCCGAGATATGGTACTCCTTGACGTTTGTAGTTTTGAAGACGAAAATGCTTTTTGATCGTAAACAATTATTATCCGTGCATCTTAAGCTTCCTGATTCTAATGAAATTTCAGTACAGTGCTGTATACATTAAATCGGAGGTAAGGGCTCTTGCCTCTAATGTATTGAAAGTAGAGGTAGTAAATGGTCATGGTAGTTGCGAAGGAAAACGCAAAAAGTCTCCTTAAATATTGTTAAGAGTAAAGATTGTTATATAACTTACACCGAATAATAATAATAAAAATATAATGTCTTTGATGGGTCCGCTCTCTTCATCGAAAAGGGATAAATATTTAAAGTTACTCAAAACATAGTATTATCAGAAGAGGTGAGTTAAAAGTAGCACATCATTCTACAAACAATCATTTGGTCTGGAATGAATTTAACATTTTTAGGTTTTCGACTTGCCTCGGCTGTATCGTATTATGTTCGTGAATAAAGGAAAGGTTATATGTACTAGTAACACCATGAAACCTCAGAAAGGCAATCTTGAGAAATAACACGACATTATTTACAAAAATTGCAAACAGTTGCGTTTTAATCATATAGGTAAGAAATTAACATTTAAATTTCAGGTAATAGACATGTTGAATGATTTATACACGTGTTTTGATTCGATAATTGGTCACTATGATGTATACAAAGTAGAGACAATAGGTGATGCCTACATGGTTGTCAGTGGCCTACCGATACGTAATGGTAATAATCACGCCGGTGAAATAGCGTCAATGTCACTTCATCTTCTAGCTGCTATCAAGTCGTTTAGAATCAAGCACAGACCAGAAGATACACTAAAGCTTCGCATTGGAATACATTCCGGTAAGAAATAATAGGCAGTTGTATTATTGTTAAAAAATACATATTGAAACATTATTTGGATAGAGTTGTGTATTATTTTTTGCTTAAACATATACTTATCTTTTGGACGGTCTTGTTTGGTATGTTGAAAAAGATTAAAGGGTAAACTTTTTAAAAAAACCTGTGTATTAAAATATATTCACATAAGGTATACAACCTGCATAGAGAAAGAGAGAAAAGCTTGTTTATATCTGAGATTTAACCCTCGAGAAGCACATACAAAGCATAAATAGGCCATTTGGCAATTTTCAATTCCGATCTTAATCTGGGATCTATTTGTATTTAGATTGTAATTGGTATTATGGAAGGTGATGAAGGCTTTCGATTGCAAATAACCGGAAATTACTCGGTCATTATCGTGTCAACCTGTGGAAAAGTTTATTCATATTCGTGGGATTCCATATGTATTTCAATTTTAAAAAAAAAAACGTTTTCTGCTGGTTGATACAATATCATCTAACAAACACCAGTTGTGTTACATTGTCATGTGCAGCTATTGAAGTCATATTCAGGGGAGATAATCCAGTTTACAATATCATGTCACATCTTTAACGAATAATCTAATTTATATGAAATTTGGTACGCAAATAATCATATACATTAAAAATAAAACAGTTAATAAATGAAATAATTAAGCAATAAGCACAGAATGTGGTAGATGTAGCGAAGAATGTCATTTTCGAAACAAATACATAAAAGGTTCGTGCACAGCACAATCATTCTTTAATCAGTTTCGATTTGATCAGTGTTTTAATTTTATTAATTACTACCTATATTAATTCATTAATACAAGGAGTGAGTTAATATGCATTGTAACTATGTTTTTATAAGATTATTAAATAACAAAGTATTAAACAGAATAAAAATCTACTCTTTTTGTTTTGATCATAATCCCTGAATCCGCCATCTTGGGATTTTAGGCCACATCGGAAAATTTTTGTACTTCATTTTAAATTTTACAGACTGTTATATGACAATCTCCTTTTCTTTCATGTTAAATATAAGAAAATTAATGAAATATAATTTCTGAAATCGAAAATTTCTGTGAGATATTGCATTTTTTACATGTCTTTCTGTACATTTATATTGTAGTCAAAAGACAAAAGTACTCGTTGTTTATAAGAAATTTGAAACAATTTCTTCGATATCTGAACTGATGATTTTTAGATTTTTAGTTAGAACCAACACTGTAAAACTTGCAGATAGATGAACATTTTTTCATTGTTTGATATAATAAGTTTATTACAACTTTTTCCTTCGTGTCATAATGGCGTATAATGTAAACTTCAATTTATTATTAGATTATTTATGTCAGAAAACGGCTTCTATATACTTTTTTATATATCTCACTGCATAAAAAGTACATGCAATTTATTTGGGAACGAAAGGCGAAAGAAAACAATGCTTAAATTATGCATGTAAATAAGCTATATACTTCATGTCGTTTCGGCCATATTAGAAAACGCGTGTAGCCTGTTCAGAAACACAAATACACAAATTTTTAAATCGAAAATGAAGATGTTAAATCAAAAACTTAAGTGTTCAAAGTTACACCATCTTTTAGATAAATTTTTCAACATTATCAAATGAAACGAACATCTTTAAAAACTTTTTCAGATTTTGAATAATTATTTTACTTTGATCAAGGGTATCCTTTGGTAATTTTATATAAAATAAACGAGGTGAGACCACAAAAAATCTCGAAAACATAGGGAATTTTCAAATCGGTTTTGAAGACGTTTTATCTCATCCAATTCTAAAACAAAAAATACCGAATGAAATAGAATTTAAGGACAAATTCTATAAAAAATGATCATTTTTTAAAAAGTCGAACTGTTGAAAAGATATTTTCATTTTATTTTACCGTTCCGATGAAATCAATGTACGCATTATAAGTTCTATAGGTAAAAACAAATATCAAGGCGGTTACGTGATAACCGAAATAGCTGCGAATGTTTAGAAATCCATGTCCAAATTTACGTCTCTTCCGTTGCTCCTATACAACCAGGAACAAGTATGACCAGTTGGAACATATTCAGAAAATGTCTAATTACCAAAAATACATGAGATAACCAGCAATTGGCATATCGTCTATTCCGCGTACACATACTGATATATATCTAAAATTCTTTTGGCAGAATAAAAAATAATTCAATATGCATTTTTTTGTTAAGTGTATATCTGATCAGTATTGAATTGAGCCGAATGTAATGACTCTTTTTTAAATAACCTAACACACACTCACACATATGCACGTTCGTTTTTGTACTGATATTAATAAACCATTTCGAATAGTTTTATATTGTAGGTCCTTGTGTAGCAGGCGTCGTAGGATTAAAGATGCCACGTTATACCTTATTTGGAGATACAATTAATACAGCATCTCGTATGGAAACAACAGGTGTCCGTAAGTAGTGTCATGTATCCATATATTTAATTAGTCACAAAGACTATTTTGATCTTCATCACCTTCACTTTTGGACTCTTTCTCATTCTGCATTGAAAACATTTGAGATTCGGATATTTTTGTGTATTTTTCTTGTTTGCGACATAGAAGAATTTTCAAACTTGCATTATTGATTTACAATTATCTTTCTCATAATATCAAAGATTGGATGAACCTGCAGATACTAAGTGAACACCAGTTATCATCTCGCAGTTACAAATTTCTTAATTTAAACGAAATAAAATTGTTAAAGCCAGAACAGGGTCCCAAAAGAGAACTTATTCAAAATTAAAAGACAACCAAATTATGGGTTGTCGATCATAATTAACCACAAATGAATTACAGTTCAGCATTAGCTTTTCTCATTGTCTGTACTATATATATCACTATATGTAGGACGGTACAACTCAAAATCTATATAACAAAGACCTTAGATCTGTTGTGTTTGAAGCACATGACCCGAACACACAAATAGTAATTTCAGATCATCACATTTTCTCACGTGTGAAAAAAAGACTTTAAAGCTATCTGTCAGCAATAATTTAAATTACTGTCATCAATGTAAGCTCACTTTGAAGACAGCAATCCAACGGAAACTATAGTCATAATGTAGCTGGTAACTTTTAGTTAAGAAAACAAAATGAAATAGAGTTATAGATATAAACTGAAAAAAGTGAACTTACATCGTTAGAATGATCTGTTTATTATGTTAAGAAACATAACTTTATAATTAAAAGTGAAGAGTAGGATTTAGGTGGACTAATTTTTTGCGTATGAAACAAGTATACTTTTATGTATTCAAGAGGCATACAAGAACAACATTTTCAAAACCTGCTTCCACAAGGATGTCTTCGGTTCTTATAAGAAATTCATCATCTCAGTGCTTGAAATAACTGATTTTACTACCTAACAATAATGATAATAATAGCACAGTCGGAGTTTCAGCATTAAACAATTGGCACAGTTACATCACAGTGAAAAAAATTACTCAATCACAAAATCTAACGATGTCTACTACAATGATTGAGCAAAGCGGATAAAAATGAACATTTGGTGAAAGAAACGCAATTGTAATTGGTATTCTTTTTCTCGTAGTTTTCATATGTAGTCATCTCTGATTTATCTTCAGCTTTAAAAATCCACTGTAGTAAAGAATGTAAAGATATTCTGGATATACTTGACGGGTACCGGCTTTCAGAACGAGGCTTTGTTAATATGAAGGTAAACATACAGTTCTTTACCGTCATGAGAGTTATAATTCAACTATTATACTATTATACTTAATTGACTTAAGTACAGATCCATGTAAGAACCTGCATGGGAGTGATACATCATATTTTTGAAAAACCTTTTATTGTAGTTTTGTGGTATTTATTCATCACTATTTGAAAAAATGAGAATCATTCGTGATAGTAGTGATGGTGAAGAGAGATATATATTTTGACTGTTTTATGAAGGAAATTGGAAATGGCGGGAAATGGGTGTGATTGGTACAGTGCACTGCAACCAAATAATATCTACTAATATCTTTCTTCACGGCTGTATTTGATCATGCTTATTAGTCTAAATGTTGTTTTTCTGTATAATAAATGCATTTGGTTTAAAGGTAATTATATAGTGCATACCTGTTGAAACGCTCCCATGATAAACTTGAAAACAATATACATGTAGTAGTTACCAAACGATGCTACAATCGACAGGGTCATTACGGTCAGCATAGAGGTTACACTAACTGGCTTCCGTCCAAAACGGTCCGAAAGTGAGGGAAAGATTAAGGCGCCAACAGCCTGACCAGCTGTAAAAATCGTCTGAGTAAGTTCTCCTAATCCTGCTTTATCGCAAACAAGATCCCACTGTATATAGAAAATGGTCTTGTTATGTGTGTATACATGTAATCTTATGGAAAGTATAATTGGAGTTGATAAGATGCATTTACCCAAGTAAAACAAGTGATACATGCTGCTGAATGGATTTTAACGTCCTAGAAATTTTGCCCGACGGCTAAGGCCTGTTTTGAAGCTTCAAAAATTACTGCAGTCTGTCAGTATTTATCGTGTATGCCTTATAAGGTTATGAACGCCTTGTATTTGTTTGTTGTGGTTTGTTTTTTATGGTCTGGTGTTGGACATATGGTACAAAAAATTGTAATATTAGTTTGTAATTTGTTGAAAGCATCGCATCTGGAGAATGTCAAAATTGGCATTATAGTTTGTTTGTAGATATCACTTCATTATGGTAAAGATAGCGTGAAATTTTGATATTTCTGTGACCGCTGTAAAGTTTGTCATTAGTGCAAAGAAAACATAAATTGAAAATGGAAAAAATGGGGGACGTTAACTAGCGTTATCAATAAAACATAGATTGATGGGACATCTATATTTAAATTTTCTACAATCTGATTAAAATACAGATCCTGTGTCCACGCTCTGCTCACAAGCGCAGTCTTGACACAGGATCAGATTGAATTTTCTATAACATACAAGTACGACCTTCAAGTCGTTACTCCTTCTAAAATACGGTTTACAGGCATGCCAAGAACTGAATTCTACACTACTGAACATTTCAATAATTGTAGGTATGTTCACACTTACCTCTGTGACAAATGTATCCTGCTGTATATCGTAATCATATCCTTCAAGACACGGTATTTTGAACACATTTGTGGCGTTTGAAACATTTACAGATATAACAGTATGACATTTCTCATACGAAACTATGTTGTAAGATGTATTAAATTTCTCAGTATAGCCATATAAGAACAAATCCTTTGTTAATGGCTTGCATCTGTGGGGTGGACTGTAACCTATAATACAAAATGTAATGTATTGTTTAATGTTTACTACAATGTACTCTAAACATTGAAAACATTTTAATGTTTAACCACAGTCTAAAATCGACTTTCTCGAATACATAAACAGATAATTGTTAATTTTCAAGATATTGATACGTTCTATTCTGCTGTGCAATAGACCCATTTCAGACTGTTACGTTTGTGAAATAATTCATTATAAAAGAGTGCAACGTTGTTTTTGTTACATTTTGTATTTTGCATATTGTGCTACATGCATGAGCTTCTTCAACATAATTTTACGCAAAAGTGATAACAAGTGTTTAGTAGCTTTTTGAAACTATCAGAAGAAGCCGTATAAATTGATATAAGTTCAAGTATACACGTCCTGAAGCGTATCCTCCTTGCAAAAACTTTTCTGATGCTGGTGTAAAGCAAGTAAATGAAAGATAATGTTTAGAAGTGCCGAAACCAGTCTAATATTAAGTGGTGAGATAAAAAAAACCTGTTTCAAAATAACTGTTGTTTAACCATTCGGATACAAAATAAATAAATATAACAATATATAAAGGTTATCTAAATAGGTAGACAATGGTAGAGTGGTCGAGGTCCAGATTTACAACAAATGTGATAACTTCGGTTTTTCTCTAGTAAACTTCCTATTTCTAAGTAAATCTTCCTGTATCACCAACGCATGGATTTTGCACGTGTATTTCGTAGTTGGTCCACTGTTTTATCACTTATGTTCACGATCCTTGCTTTCCAGATAAAAGATTATTGTCATCACAAGAGCTTAGCCATAGCAACTTTAAACAAAAATTAATGTCATCTTTGGAAGTTTTATGGTCTCTTTTATGAATTGTTTACTGTCATGGATTGTCCATTTCACACATTGTCAAATACTTGTTTCCTTGTTCTACCTCCCCTATTGTCTTTCCCGATATAAAACCATTTACTATCTCTGTACTCTTTGGTAACCTCTCTGTGTATCTACTCGGTAACAGCTATGAAGAGTTGACTCTGGGTAAACACCTCTGCTAATGATTTTTTCTTTCCATGTTCATAATTGCTCAACAAGCCAGCAGAAAATTGTGACTGTAAAATCGCGCTCGTTAATTTCGCAGGTCTGTTTCTGCCTTGTGATAAGACATGGTATTTAAAAATGACCTCTACTCTTTCAAAACAAGATTAATGTTTTGTCCGTGTACCTAAATTATATTGTATTTTCCTTCTATAACCTGAAAAAATATTTCTTAATGAAACTAACATAAGGGCTAAAATTTTGACTATCCTGTAAAGGTTACATTTCAGTGCTGTAAAGTGTTGACGTCGGATAAATACAAAACCCATATAACTGATAAACTTACCAACAAAGACATAGACTAACATCGGAAAACTTATAAGGAATACACATATGAAGTAATTATATATAATTTGCTGCAGAGTATATCGTTTAAATTTTCCTAAAGCTCTCCATATGCTATCCACGTCAATTGTATCAGCCATTTTATCCAAATTAATTTGTAAATTGCAGTTAACAAATGAATATTCCACCTGATCAGTCACTACGTGGACCCGCATATATTACACCTGAACCTCAATATGTAATAAACAATGAGATGCGGTGAGATTTTGCTCATTTAAGGGTGAGACTGGGATGAGTAAGCGTGAGATTTTGTCGACACCACGAAAGCTTTTTTCAAATAGTCTAGTGTAGATTTTTTGCTTGTGCATGATAATATAAAACAATAGTGTACTTTTTTTAGCTTGTTTGTTTTTATGTTTTTTGCATGCATAAAATACATTGTATTCATCATTTTCATGTTTGCAGTTCTGATTGTTCCATTCTTTTTGGTGATAAATTTGGTTACATATCCGGCTGTCTGGTTCGGTATCGGTACCTTTACATAGGTATTATAATAATGTATGCATATCCTCTTCCTGTCGTGGTTTTTTTTCTGAGAATGTATTTTTATTTATTAAATCCTTCTTTCTTTTGGTGTTTTTTTTTTGGCGGCAAGAAACTCGTTATTTGTTAACACTTGCATCACTGAATCAATTTTATGTATTTTTACGATAAAATTTTCCATACTTTTTTCAATGTTTTAATGGTAACATGAAAAAGCACATTACAGGTTGTAATAAAGCTATGCTCACCCAGTCGCTTTTTTGGTATTAATAAAACATTGCATAAATTTCTGAATTACCAGTAGTCAGTCATACGTATGGCGGGAATGCCAAATGTCCATTTGTCTAAGTATGCTGTCTGGATGTATTCCTTAGAATTATTACATGTAAATACGAAAATGCCGTACCACTAAATGTGAAAAAGTAAGCAAAAAAGAATGAACATCTTATATTTTCATAATACTTTATTAAAAAAATTCCCTGAGCTCGTTTGCCATAGTCAAATTGCATTTACATTTCTGTAGATTATAAGTAAGTTGTTTCATGAAGAGGTACATAACACAGATATTTCAGGAGGAGATGAATTGATTCGATTGTAGCAGTAAATACTATCTCTCCTCATTATATATATATATATATACATATGAAAACTTTGAAATTTTTTTAAAAAATATTTAACATGATAGAAATAGCACCAATACTCTGGGATGCCGCACTATTACATCCTAATGAAATAATTAACATAACGAGGATGTAACAATGGAATGAAAGACATCTTGTCTTGAAAGCTAAAATGAATGTAAGGCGCTTGGCACATGATTGTCTATTGCAACATTTGAACTAAATGTTCATGTGATCCTCCTTTCAAAAGATATATTCAATTCAAGCTCAAAACTATTTAAATTTAAAGTCATTTCCTGCAAATGACATAGCCAGTGTCTACTGTTAAAGATCTTATACAATACACATTCTGGTTTTAACAAATATATCTGACCTTTCGTTAATACTGATCACGGTATGAAAAGATGTCTTAGACTAAGTTTCATACTTCATTATGTATTAATCACAATTTTATCATAGTTATCACAGAATGTTTCGGCAATTTTATAAAGTTTTAAAACAAACAATACATCCAGAAAATTGAACACAGTGGCCTCTGACGCTTTTACTTGCTTCCATTTATTCAAAATTTCATACGCTTGTTTTTCAACGCTCTGAGGGTAGTCTGCCTGAATAATTTTAATGTTAACATCTTGGACACCAAGCTGGATACCTATTTTGTAGAACAGATTGTCTGCTGCTATATATTTGCTGATCATCTGAGCATGAAGATGTGATAGTTCTGATGAAGAATCTAAAACTAGAAATAATGATGAAAACTGTCAATGACTACGTACCAAGAAGTTCAAAAAGCAAGATACTGATTCTTATATAACTGGGATCAACATATGTACTAGTATTATTACCAATCGGTATCAATCGTAAAATCAGTACAATATGACTCGATGAATACAGTTTGCTCTCATTGCTGCTATCTCCTTTTTATTTGTAATTTTGCTGCCAGAAAAGAAAACATTATACAACACACAGCTAATCACCTAAATATTTCATACTTAGAATGGCAGAACGAGGAACAACAGATCACCAGATTTTGTAGAGATTAGAGATCTTTACAAAATATTTAGTTATTCTCTCTCTTCTAAAGGTATTACCCCTTAACTAGCTTTGAAATGGGGCATGAGCAACTAATTTTCAGTATATAGTGCAACTAGTATTAAAATACCCTATATTACATTTAATGTAGTTATGTGTTATTTAAATGCTTGTTTTCTGGGGATAGTTTTGTGCATGTAGTTACTGTGCTTTTCAGAAAACAGTAATTTTTAAATTCCTTTAATTACAGAATTATTAACCTTACCATGAGCATGAGTATTTTTCCATTCTTTTATTTTTTCTTCGAGGTTTTCTTGGAGATTATGTTGTGAATTTGATACCTCACTTCCATCTGTTGTAATGTCACTATATGTCACAGTACTCCTGCTCGCTGTTGTCTCGGTAGTTACTGACCCCGACAGCAGTCCTCTGAAAAAAAGTCTTACAAAATCAATATCAAATATAAAATAAAGACATAAAAATATATCTAAAAAATTTTATAACTTTGAAACGCTAAGACATTAGCATAAACTGCGTTCAGTAATAATTTAAGCAAAATGTCAAGAATTAAAGTCCTGGGTGAGCTGTAAAAAGGGGCTAAAATAAAAATCTAAAAGAACACGTAAAATGTAAACAAAGTAAAAAGTAAATAGCCCATATGTGCGACCCATGGGTCTTTATTAAGGGAAGGACGAAATTTTATCATTAGCCCCTTTTTACAACTCACCCATGGCCTTACTTCTTGACATTTTGTTTACATTTGTACCAGCTGTCTCGCAACATTTGTTTTGTTTTATTGAGTATTAATTTAAGCCTTTACACTCAGATATTTTACCTTAACGTAGTAATTGATGTCTATAGTTATTTTCTTCTTT
>JAOXYJ010039732.1:0-12209 GCA_028566555.1 Lithophaga nigra
GGTCGATACCTCTGATGGTGGACTGTTAATCCCCGAGGGTATCATCCGCTCAGTAGTCAAGGCTTCGGTACTGACTTGAATTTTCAGATACATGTCCAAAATTTAAAGTTTATAAATTTTGTAATTTTGTTCAAATTTTATAAAAAAGTAAGATTTCAATTCTCTCAGGCAAAGTTGACCTTACCCAGATTTTGGCTATTCTCTTTAGGCCTGTTTTGATTTTTGTGCTCCAAATGTTTTGATATTTTTGGCATCCAAACTTTTGGCCATGAGCGTACCCATGAAGGTCAATCTATTCAAGTGTTTCATATACAGTAAAATTGGAATCTTTGATTTTGAAATACAGTTTCAACATATATGAATGTATATCATATATATACATATATATGTTAAAACTGTATTTCATATAGTCTTAACATGTAAGTATACATACTTTAAGAAGTTTCAGAACTGCATGTTTACATCATGTTCGGGATAATAATTTTGACGCAACGATTAATTTAACAAGGATCATTAATAAATTGCTAAACTATATCGCAACGTCACAGTATACTGTTCAAAACTATAAATGTTATTCTTGTTGCACCGAGTCTTTAAGAGACAATGTTGGTCCAATGAAAATCATTGTTCAATTTATCATTTCTTAGTTTTTAATATGCCTTGATTCTTAATGACATATTCTACGCAAAGCTGAATCAAACACTGCTTATAACTCTATGAACGGTTTCAAAATATTAGTGACAAAATAATAAACTCATCTGAAAAGAATCCTTCATCAATTTGACAGCACAGTTTAAAAATAAAATTTAAACTGTTTTGACATTTGTTTCTTTGCTGTTGGATGCTCCATCTGTAATAAAGATTACGTAGCTATTGATTGCGTAAGATGCTACGTGAACAAAGAAGTTTGATTGGTATAACCTCTTGCTAACAAGTAATGAAGATTATTATAAAACCTTTTTGTTTATAAGTAAATTTAAACGATCTTATCTTTTTCAAGTAAAGGGAGAAGCATGGAAATTTTCGTTATGGCTGTCTTTCAGAGTTCAAACAAGTCACAGCGCCAAATTGTACTATGATATTCTGATTAAAACCATGGAGCCATTGCAAAGCATTAATAAAAAATATATTACAATAACAGACATTTATGTGGCATTGTAAGCTTCTTTCTGATCTCCTACATGATGCATATGCAATAAAATTTGCTCCAGGTTAATGTTTGAAAATGAAAAATCTTGGCAAAAAGACAGCAATGATAAGTTAACATGATAGGCAGTGCAACAGGAAGCAAAGTCAGGCACGATAGAAATATCGTAGGCAAGTCAAGTCAGTAGCAAATTAAATAAGACGGATGAGAAGCATTTAGTAATAAGCAAAAATACAGTACAAAAGAGAAAAGAAGAAATGATGACAACAAACTGCCATTGAAGAGGACGTAACAACAATGGTATTGAGTTAGTTAGCTCCTTGATTCAGCACACACAACACAATATAGAATAGGGAATGACAACGTTTGTGTCGATAAAGTTAGATACTATAACTGTGCATTCAGCAACCGTCGCACGATCTTAACTCTTAAAAGAAAAATAAATGACTGTTAGCATAAGTGAGAAACTTACCGTAAAGCACAAGGAAAAAGGTATGGGAAAAATACTGTGAACAAGACCTGTGAAATATTGGCAGTTTATAAAGAAAAACAAAACTGTACAGTTTTCTAGCATCGACATACATAACTTTTGACAACAGATATGGACATATTTATTATTGAAATATCGCCTGCAAATGGGTATAAATGAGAACATTTCATCGGAATGTTTCTGCAATTCATAAGGATAAAACTAGTGATGAACTGAAAAAAAAATTCCGGTTTACTTTTTGGTACTTATTTTGTATTTCGAGTGGTGTTTAGTTTATAGTACGTTGTTTGAGTAGCAAACTTATTTCGTTGATTATGAAAGATCTATAAAACTGCAATTTAGCAGAATCGAAAAGTATCAGTTATTATAAACTAATGTTCCTGTGATGCAGACTTTAAAGTGCTTTTTAAGTCGTACAGTTACATACAAAGTTGTCTTTAATTGCTGTTTGTCAACAACCTGAAAGAATATAATAGCGTCTTTCCATTTTTAGCTAGATCACAAATCTGTATCAGCAAACCCATTAAATTAAATCTTGTTTATTTTACTTGTGAACAGAAATGATTTTCCGCTGCAATATACATGTATTTGATTTGATTGCTTCTTCCATTACAAAAAAAGAAAACAAAATGGGTCCGGAATGATTTACAAATGCATTTGCATTGTCATGAAAGTTTCAATGTTTCTAAATACTTCAGTTCCATTTTATCAAGCAGCGAAATGTATTTTTTCTGTGCAAGAGTTAAATATCATGCAAAAGACGTTAATGAAATTATCTTGCGAATATTTCATCGTTATCCTCTGTCTACAAATGTCAATAACTAGCGCGAACACTGTAATATGGTACCACTGCGATGAGTAGACTAAACTTGAGTATTGAGTAACTAAACATCATCAGTCTATATCACTTGTCTACAAATTACAAATTGGAGATAGCAGATTGCAGACAAAGCAACAATGATGTATAATATTACAGGTCAAAATGTAAAAAAATATGTCTTTCCTTAGACCAGCTTTGTGTACATGTTGTATAACAAGTGACAAGATTAAAGCAACTAAAATAACAACTGGATTCCCACTGTTTTAGCAAGGCACAAATTCTTTCCTGTACAATGCAGAATATCGTAATACTTATTACTAGTATAAAGAAGGTTTTATTCCATCACATCTGTCATAAAAACATCAGATGATTGCTATACAAGTTCAGTAGTTTGTACAATATTTTTTCTTTAAACTGTGAGAAATTTGGGAACTTCTTCCTACATCTAACTATATCTTTCCTAAAGTTCAAACGAAGTTGTTCTCACTGCAAAATAGAATGAAAAGATTATGGAAGTTTATTAAATCGTATATTCCGAGGAAAAGACAAGATCAACAATGAACAAACAAACGATGAAGCAAACAAAGAAACAACACCAAAAGCTAAAGTTTAATCATCAAATACAAACCTTCAAACTGTCCTCCGGGTGTCACTAGTGAAGCACGAGATGCTTACCCTTTCGGAGCACCTAATCTCACTTCCGGTGTTTAGTGGGGGTTCGTGTTGCTCTGTCTTTAGTTTTGTTTGCTAAGTTATGTTTTGTAATCAATGTTTGTCTTTGTGTCTTTGTTGGGCCATGGCGTTGTTTGTACTTTTTTGCTTTACGTTTTCTGGTTGCCCCTTTGGTATCTTCAAACTTTTACTTCCAGTATTTCCTACACCATCCCTGTATCTTGAAAATTGCCCCATAAGTAATATCAAATTTGCCAGTTTTTTTATTTTTTCCTCATTTCTTCAAAATTGAACCTTGTCGTTTCAGTAATTTTAAACTAGTTTTCCCCAAAAATGTTTTTCGTTGAATCAAGATTAGTTTCCCAGACATGACGTTAGGTTGTTAACTTGCGCCTACAAACGTACATGTTAATTCTCTAAAATTTTGCTTAAAGTACAATATAATGTACTTATCCTAGGATTTTCTATAAACTTCATATTCCTGTTTTCGTTGTAAAACTATTACACTGAAAGCCTTGTTTTAAGCAAAAATGCACTTGAAGGCCTACACATATTACGTCTGACTTCAAAAACTAAAGCAAATACAAAACGTAAATAAAAATATAATAACATTAGCAGACTGTAATGTATTGTAAACTTCTTTAGCGTGTATTTGCAATGAAATTTGCTTGGGGTTAATGTTTTAAATCATGAACATGCAAAACGTCCTGGAATAAAGCTTGCAACAAGACAAAAATACAACGTTCAATGTAATTTAAACGATTTTCAGATAAATTAGGAAAGAGATCGTGAGGCCAGCTTAGTATCTAACCGTTCATAAAATCAGAACAAATTGTCTATTTTTTTCACTGCCTTCTCTATACCGAGTGAAAATAAAAGAAAGAAACGTTCCAATCAATTAAACACTGAATATATCTATGACGGGTAAATCTGTGAAGCAGGACATGCTTATCCTTTCGGTCCAAAACTTGTATCACACGCGTTCTTCAGCGGAGTTCATATTGTTTTAGGATGTGTATTTAGTGTTGTGTTTATTTTAGCTTCTACATTTATGTTTGTGTTCGATGCTTCGTTGGTAATGAATTACTTCGTCTATTCATCCAGATGAATGATTTTATGAATTTTAGTTATTTTCTTATTTTATATAGGAACTAAGCTAAGACAGAAAAATTCCACACTTTTGATTGTATATTGATTTCTGAATCTACTCTTTATGCACTGTTTAGTCGTAGAAAAAGTCGGAAAACAGAAACTAATAAACCGAAAAAATGTTTAATTGGAAATGGATTTTTTTTGGATAAGTTAAGTAAGAATGTGTAATAATTCCAAGTTACTCGTTCGCACCCTCAGGTACGGTCGTGTTTTGTGTGTTTATATAGTTGTTTCGCCTTTTGTTTTGTTTACACTTCACTTTGTATAGAACAAGTTCCGCTATTTGTGGTTTACCATTTCGATTTTTCAAACAAACAGAACATTGTTCATGGCATTAATATCGAATGGATCTATGGTTGTATATATGGATAGACAGAATTTACCATCATTATACTGCTATGATTTACCTAACTGCTGTGGTTATAATAACTTTATTGATGGGTCGCCCTTCAGTAACTTTCAACGTCATCCATGTAACAACAGCTTTTTAAGAAATAGATGAATCGAACACGTTAGTTGTTTAAAAGAGCAGCTACATACAGATTGGTATATTACTCAGCATGCTTACAATGCGAAACAACTCTAAAATACATGTATAGAAACCGGAAAATTAACCAACTGAAAGAATGGAGATGGAATTAACTTTAATCGTGGCCTTAAAATTCTCTACAATAAACTGCATTATATGCGATCTATTTACATACGTGTGACGCTTCTAAACAAATCAAGTGTAAATTGTCGCACACACGCAAGTAGCTTTTGAGACTTCATATATCAAATGTGACACCAAAATACGAAGATAATCGCAAAGATATAACCCTGACTTTCCCATGTGGCGCTCCGTTACATCATAGAGTTAAGACAGATATATATATAAGTATCTGTTTATGTGAAAAAAGTCACCAAGAGTAGACAAAACACGACTTTAATCCTCCGACAATAAAAAAAGATACATCTACGACTGTGTTATTTACTGCAAAACATTTACAAAACCACATGAGAATTAAACTTTTTTTAGTATGGGAATACCTTATTCATCGCGGTCCGTGTAAAAATTACATAAAGTGGAAGTATCACAAGTGAAATGACATGCATATGCATAAATGTCTTTTAGCACAGGAATGAGAATTTATCAAGACATGTAATAAAACTGAAACTGGAACTGACATTATACCTTTTTGTAATAATGCATTAACATTGCTATTTCTCCTTAGAATATTCTTCAATTTTTTTCTACTGTATACATACACTTGATAGGCTGGATGTAAGAAATTTGTCCCCTCTGAGGCAAACAGCCATTTTAAACAAACATTTCTGTTTCAAATTATGTTTACTTTTTATTGATTCCTTGAAAGACATCCCTACTTAAATTCGACCCTCTTCAAGAAGCGATGAGGTTTAAATCAGATTATTCATAACTTTCATTTTTTCTCGATTTATATATATATATTTATATAGTTAATTACTTATATATTCCCAACAGATTCCATCACAGAGTTAACAAACTAAACTTGGATATACCAACGGTTTTCAGATTGCGTAACTGTACACTGAAACAGACTTCATCTGAAAAGAAACCTTCATCAGTTTTACAGTTAATAAGATTCAACGTTTTAGGATTCATCTCGTCTTTCAACAATGCACCAGCTTTTCTACAGGTTAATTAGCCATAGATTAACATATGTTATTAGAACAAAGATCATTGATTGAGTTATTTCCTTGGAAACAGATGCTTGTAAATTTTATTAACTATTTTATGCACATGTTAAGTAAATTTAAACGATTATGTCTTTCTTTAAGTACAGAGACGTCTGGATAATTTCTTTATGACTGTCTTTTGTGGAGTTCAAACGAAAATCATAATGCCAAATCAGAGTATGATATATCCGTCTGCCGCTGTGGAGCTGATACAAAGCTGAAGCAAAAATATTAAACATTAATAAACATTTATACAGGTCTGTTATGTTTTAAACCATGAAGATGCAAAAATCTGGCAACAAGGTACAAAAGAACATGACACAAAACAGACAGTAGCATCAACTAGATGGAGGTGTTGTCGGAAAGGACAACTATACCTGCACCCCCACTTTGGTTTCTGGCATCTAAACCCATATGGTAAGTGCAAGGACGCAGATAACTTTAACAATCAAAGACGAAAGCATGGTCATATTACAACCCTATCTTTAGTCATTTTTTTTTAAAATTTTGCCCCTTGTTTCCTTCTAGGCCCTTTAAATCCCTACAGTATTGGTTATGACTCTAATAACAACTACAGTTTGCATATACACTCAACGACCATTGCAATGATATATTATGAACTAATTGTAAAGTAATTTTACAATGGACCCCTTTTTGGCCCTTTCATTGATCCCGATCCCTTAATTTGAACATCTAAAACCTTACTGGCCTAGTAAGAAACATAACAGTATAAAATTAAAATGTACTTATTCAAAAATAAATGAAGAGTTCCATGAAAAGGTCTTCACCCATTAATAAAAAATCCAAAACCTTGCTGCATATCTACACTTATGAAGGGATCAATACTATATACAAACAAAAGACCTGCAACAAAAAATGAACGAGGCGTTCCACTGACTAGCTATTTAACACGAAAAGTCCCATTTTGGCCCCTTATTCGGTCCCAGGCCCATTAATAAAAAATCCAAAACCTTACTGCACATCTACATATAGTAAGGAGCAATACTATATACAAATAAAAGACCTGCACCAAAAACTATACGAGGAGTTCCACTGACGAGATCTGCTAACGGACGGACGGATGTAACGTACAGACGGACATGCTCATTACAATTTCTAAAGAAAGTGCGGGAATAATAACTTTAACGAAAATAATGATTCAAGATAACAAACATCAAAAGGATTTTAAATAATCAGTCGAGTATAAAGCACACACACACATACACTAAAAAATCCAGAACAACAATATCGATAAACTAATCTTTTTTTCTGTATGCTGCTCCCGTCGTGGATTTCTGACTTTCAAAAGACAGGATGATAGTAAATATCCATGAATTAAATTGTCTTAAAGCAAAGAGTAAAAACAAAAAGGCCTGGAATACTGCAAAGACACTCCATAATGATAAAACACTAGACAAATCTTCATGGAAAGGGATGAGAGCAATGTAATCGATAGGGGAAGCCCCTCTTATTCTCTTACTCTGCATGTTACACTTGTCATTGAGTCCAAATTATGAAAAAGAAGGATATATTGGGCCAAACTCCACAGCATACAATATTAAACTCAAAATTATGGTTACAGCACTGAAGAAGCATGTACAAGTCACAAATTGTAAATAGGGACAAAAGCGATTCTATGAAAAAAAGAAACGTGTCTTCGACCAGACATGCATTCGTTACAGAATGGTGAACTAACCAGTGATGGCTGCCACATAACACTTTCCAAAATGGTTATGCCATGCTAGGGATATAGTAACATTATTTGAATAGTTTACTGAATCAGAGTAACCATCCATCTGTGCTGAAAACCACAATAACGATATTCAAACACTTACTCAACGACCATATATTCATCTACAATAGACAATCTCATTTACAGGATTAGGAGGAATATCGCTATTTGGAAATAAAATTATTTACCGACAGCGAATAATTTTAATTGACTAACGATTCAAAATCATAGATACCAATTTTAGTGCGTAGGTAGCGCTTTTCTGGATTAACCTTCATTAGGAACGCTTGTTGCTAAAAGTTTGGAAAGCCAAAAAGTAGCAAAACATTGGGAGTACAAAACTCGAAACGGGCATAAAGAGAACAGCCAGAATGTTGGTAAGGTTAACTTTGCCTTAGGGAGTTGAAACCTTATATTTTAACAAGGCTGAAGGATCTCAGACTGGAGATAGATAATTAAAAATATTACAGGTTAGATAGATTTAAACCCCAAATTAAAGTTAGCATCAGATCGAGTAATATCAATATATTATTGCTACATGCAACAGATACTGATGATTGTCATAAAATTATTACCTGAAAGGCTAATAAAACTAGTCAGTCTTTCTCTAAGCTATGAGAAGTACTGAAGCTTATGATTGTCTATGTAAATGTTCGTAGAGAAGTATATGGATTTCAAGCGACTACACATTACCTTTGGATGGCTGACCTATAACCCAAATATTTCTCTAGTTTCTTGGAATTGAAACGTGTCATTTCATGCACTACGTAAATTATTTAATTTTTATATTAAGGAAGATATTTTGCAGTAATTTGAACTCTGAACAAATCGAAATGAAATAGATCTTTTATGTTCTTTTTAATGCATATATTGGAAAAATGTTTTATGTTTTTTCTTCAAAAAAAATACCTCACCTGTTAAAAATGTCGCAATTTCTGATAAAAATATATTAACACCCATTATTTTTAAAATTCCATAACTTATTTTCATAGAGGACGATCTGTCTTAAATAAAATCAAACATGCAAATAAAATATATTTGAAGGTTTCTGACTTCAAAGATTATTCAGTATATAAATGAATATACAATAAATATAATACTTATGCTATATTGTACAATGACTTCTTTCTGATCTACTGTATACCAGGTACTGTATAGAATATGCTGTCAGTTCCAGTTCTTAAACCACGCGTGTGTAAGCCTAAAATGATAACGTGAACGAAACAGCCAATTACACAGCAGGTGGCTAGACAAGATTAATAACACGAAAAGATACAGTAATATTAAAGATATGACATAGGATGTACCAGACTAAAAAAAGAAGAACTAACATGAACGTCATCCTTGTATGATGGAAAGCATATAATCAGCTGTCCGGAAGAATGTAGAATGGTTAATCATTGTATGAAGCTGTTAGAAAATTATTTCATCCAAATTAATTAACCTATATACATTGCACTATTTATATGTGATTCATGCATGTTACAAGTTTCATATTAGAAAAATCTACTGAATATTAACTTATGTACAAGTAGTGTTTAAGAGGTCGATACACACACACGCATATCTGAAAGAAGAGAGCGAGAGACTCTAATATCCAATATCGCCCAGTATAGGCAGATACCTTAAATCCTTTAGCAATGCTGAAAGATACATCTACGATTGGGCAATTTACAGCAAACAGTGAATGTAAGCCCATATCTGAAAACATGAAATGATTGAAGTATGACCCAAAAGGTGACTTTATATGCATAAAATGTGTTTTTACGAAGAAACGAACATTTTTGATGACGTATGAAAATAAGCCACGTATGCATGTTTCAGCATTTCAAAATTGAATTAATGATTTTCCAGAAGAGTGAAAACATCTCAGAACATGATGAAAAATTACCAGCGTTGAAATTTTACTGCTGCTCTATCTCAGTCATGCAGTTACAATATTTAAGGTGGTATATGATGGGAAGTGTTCCAACCTCTGTTATAAATGGATCTTGAGAGAAAAACGCTAACGCTGATGCAGGATCTAGATAAGGCATCTTCTTAAGCTTTCTATACTCTCATTCTCAACAAACAATTAAAATATATTACATGCAAAATAATTGTTTTTGAAGATAAGACAGTGAATTAAATTATCATGCGAAGTGCTGTATTAAGCAATGGTCTGTACGTTCATCGTCTTCGTAGCTATGTGAATGAAGCATATCCATTAATTTTCAGTTAATACAGTGTAAAGGAAATTAATATTTAGACAATTTAGGTAAGCTAAAGAAACTGTACAAAAAACTATAATAAAACGTTCGCTCTGAAAGCATAAAAACAATGTAGGTAGATTGGTGGATCACTCCTATGGGTTTTATGATTTGTATTCATCTATCTTGTACTATCGACGTTATGTAATGAAAGCCCATAAATCAACATATAAAAGGATATGACTGACAGCTGGGCGATTCCTTAGATATATTTTGATTTGCTAAATGACTTTTGTGCATGTTACAAATTTCATTTAAGACAAGTATTTGCATACAAATCTGACATGACTATGTTTTAGATAGTTGAAAATATATTTATATTACTGTAGCACTTTAACATGGTTATCATTTGGATAATTGGCATATTTCAACTAACAGACTTTGTTAGAGACAAAGTAATGAAAGAAAAAGAAAAAAAAGAAAGAAAGAAAAAACCTGAAATTCATGGATATTCAAATATTCAACGCTTCTATCATAATACCACTCTACCACGTTAGAACTGATATTTCTGTTTATGTTTTATGTTTTAGTATTTTATGCATTGAAGTTAACTAGGCCACAGGAAAACAAGTTTTATGTGTGAGTACGAGTTAACTTTGCGTTATGACGAGATAACGTTTTCGACAAGTTATCTCGTAATAACGTAAACTTGCTCGTAATATTGCAAAATTATCTCATAATTACTCGCAGTTTTCTGGTAAAAACGCAAACATTATTTCAGAACAACGCAGAGTTCTCACGTAATAACACAAAACCATTTTTCTGTGCCGCTAATACGCTTCGGTAGTGTTGGTATTTTTTCAACGGAAATATATATAGACATACCTTTGAATTTTATATGAACTGATGAGACATTGTTTGTCGAAATGCGCATATTGTGCACTAAATTTGGTATCAGAATTTATTATTACTCTTACTGTTCACCGGTTAGATTATTAACAATAAGAATACACTGGTTTTCAAATCTTTTTATGCTAGATTACTTTTAATACTTAGTCTTTCGCTAGTTATTAGAGTTGTATTAGTTTTATTAGGGTAGCATTATTTGACCTAGTTATGCAACCAGGTTTGCGTGTGTTAATAGGTCGGCACCTAAAACATGCACTTCAGACCTGAATTTTACACTAGTCTAAACTTGTTAATACATGCATATTGTTTTATATTCCAGTGGAATGTATAAAGCTGCACCATAACGGTAACTTCAAACGTCTGGTTTCTGTTATACTTTCAACAGGTTTATTATCTATCCATAGATCTGTGTTGCAATTGCGAATAGAAGAGATTTAAAGATAAATTTAACAAAACTTCTGCTATAAAACTTTTAATGTAAAAGTACTTATTTTCTCTTGTATACATATTAAAAAGAGATTTAGTTGTGAATGAAAGAAAAATATCAAACGCACACACACACACACCAATTAATTCATTATTGTTGAATGTTCACGCTTTTTTCCTTTTTTTCATTAATTTAAAATTCACCGAGTTTTACTTAAGTAAAATAGTTGATAGAAATCCTTGAAAATTGGCAAATCACTTTATTATATGTAGCAACATTCCAGCAGCACCTGCATTAGGAGTATATAAGTAGTGTCAAAAGGGGGATTCTGCCGCACTTGCCATTTTCAAGGGGAAATCCTGCATAGAACCCCAACCCCAAACTTGAAAATGCAAACGCATCGTATCTCAATTAGTCCTAGGGTAAATACAAGAATGGCATTTGTACAAAATTCCACCCCAGCCCCATCATCTGTAAACACCTTAGAAGGAGGTGTATCCAAAATTGATATAAATAAAGGGATGGCTACGGCTAACAATATCAACAATATGGATTTCGAGAAATTCTTCTCGGAAATGGAAGAAGATAGCATCCCACCCCCAACTCCCCAAAAGAAGCAGCAGTGTTGTAACGACCCCCAGATGGTAATTATGGACGAAAGGACCCAAGTGTGTCAGCATTGTGGTTTTCAGGTGCAAAATCACATCGAGGATAACCTTTCCCCAGAACCCACAACCTGCGGCGCCCCATTGAAGAGAAAGAAGGGACAATTTTGCAAGAGTAAACCGGGAAAGGATGGGCTTTGCTGGAGACATAGCAAACAACCGCGCCAACAGGAGGATGAAGAGGAGAACACCCCAGTCGGAGGGAAAATCGTGGTGAAAGAGACCATGAAGAAACTTCAACATATCGCGAAGACAGCTGGTTTGAAAGGCTACAGCAGACTTCCCAAAGAAGCTCTGGTGAAGTTGAT
>JAOXYJ010039839.1:0-12208 GCA_028566555.1 Lithophaga nigra
AAGAATTCTAAATATATGTACACTTTAGCATTCTGAACTATGTAGCACTTAAACGAAAGTGTCTGAGAAGAAATCGTTAGTCCCAGTTTGTTGGTATAAATTCATAAAATTTAACTCCATAAATTAAAATATATATTTTTTCATAATCTCAAACGATTTTGAAATAACAAGGATTCTAACGAGAATTCATCTGCGTGTAAAATATATTTTCTGCTAGCCTTAAAATAATGAAGATGGTTCAGTTTTTTGTATGTTGTCATCATTTTGCTCCATGAATTGGTTCTTATCTTTGTAATATACGTAAATGAAACACTCCAACTTTTTTTTCTCCGACACCTTAATTCAATACACCAGATATTTTGTCACAGTTTGGAATAAAAAAAAAGAAAAGTATATAAATAGACAATGATCTTGATCCACTTTACAGATGTCATCTGATATATCCGCATTGTTTGTACTGTCTTACACATGAACAAATCAATCACACCTTTTGTTTTTAAAAATATATATAGTAAAACAAATAAACGAAACTTTTAAATTACTTTGACAAATCGAAAATAAATAAACACTTTGCTAAATTGTTTTAAATGGAGGTTAAACATGTTGAACAGGTATGAATCTTCAATTTTTTTATACGGTCACCTGGCCATGTTTTAAAAATTATGACACATTTACTACAGCTGTAAAACATCTAAGTGAAATTCATTTACTAAGTGTACAAACTACTTTGCATAAGTTTAGAAATCTGGAGAAGTATTATTTTTCAGCTGTGTAAGTTCAGACAATAAATTAAATAAAGATCCGACTTTCCGTGCGTCTGTCTTCCCTAAAGGTACCCAAAGCCTCGCTTTTGATGTGTATTCTCATCTCTTCATTACAATTTTTAAATTATATTTGTTTTTATTGAAATAAATCTTACAAAAGTTGAAACTGATGCAAATTCTTCGTAATTATCGAAATCTTCATTTCAACACTAGTTATACAAGTCTCTGTTGTATTTTCTAAGTGGAAGGGAGTCTAATATGGCATCGACAATGCGTCAGGAATATGATTCTGTCCACAGACTCACTTTTCACTATGGGAGTTTTGTAACAAAATTTTCAAAATTTTATGTTTTAGCAGAGACATAATAATTATACATGTATGTCTGTGGTTTTATGATAAGATTTTCTTCCGACAAAAATGCTATATTGTCGATTTAAAGAATGAAAATGTTATTTTGAAAATGTGTGTAGCACGGTGATGTAATTTAAATGTTCTAAAAGTTGAAAGACTGAGCAAAACGAATGGAAATTATATTTCCAGGCTCCAACATGTAACCAAACAATGTGCTAGAATTTGTGTTTATTTAGCTGGTTTTTTTTGTAATATTGAAAGATAAAGAGATGGGTATTTCGGACCTTTTTATTGAGCCAAATGCCATTTCAGTTGAGCTATTTCATATTTATACCTATTCATAACTTCTGCCATTGCGTAAAAGCCTTGAAGTAGTCATTAAATTTAGATTTTAAAAAAAAAATTCAGAAAAGCGGATGTAAATGGGGGAAGGTGAAACCTGCTTTTGTACCCATGAAACGAGAAAAAAAAGCTGATGCATTGTACTGTTGCAACTGATTTTATTACAAGTTAGAAGAGAATGCGTCTAACAATATGACAGTATTTTGATTTTTATTATAGTAGTGATATTTATAATGAAAACTAGATCATGTAAGTTATTGGTAAAATATTGTTTTCTTTTTCTCCAAGAAAATGTATTCACCCAGTATAATTTACATAAGCGTAAATTCTTTCCACGTGTAAAATGAAAACTGTAGTGTATTTCTACAAGTACCAATAATACACTGGTGCCTTTACCCCGTCAGAATAAAATTTCTGGGACATTCTGGCCTCAGAAATTACACAATAGAAATTACCATCTAACCGACAAGAAAGTTATTGTTGGAAAATATTCACTCTTACATATGGTCGTATTTGTTTTCTGTTTTGGATGTTAAATGAAATGTCACATTCTATATCTCGAGATCCAGTTATTGAGAAAATGTATTTTTCGAGGCATATTCAGGGGAGAATTAAGTTGAAAATCCAAATCTCCAGTTAAAAGAGATTTATTACTGTTGTTGTCAGATGATCATTAAGTATTATCGGTTCTTTTGGTGATATTAATCAACTGACTAATTGCACTAAAACTGTTAAATAAATTTGCTAAACCCAAGTTCGATCAATGTGTTGGTCTTTCAAAAATACGGACTAAAGGACCAGACAGTGGCACCAGGAAATACAGTGACAAACAGGAACACCAAGACGACAAATAAATGCGAAATTAACAGGGAAATCAACAGAAACTTCAATTTGTAATTTGTAACATGAGCATAATTATTTATGTTTCAGAACGTTTCAACACAGAGATAAAAGGTGGAAAACTAATTGAAAAAATTACCTCCCTTGTAGAACATCTTTTGCGTTATTTGTTAACGGTGCAGACGTTACCACCAAAGGCTGCCAGAGGAAAGTGTCCATGAATATATCATATTTGTTCATGAACATGTGTACTCTGTTTTAAGCGAAATATCCATATAAGAATAAAGTAAAACATATTGTCTCCGACGAACACTCTTCATCGTTAGGATTATACTTAAAAAAATTTTGACTTTAGTACGAAGTGTTCGGAAATGATGATTATATCGGTATTTTTGTCAAGATTTGATAAAACACTATTTCACCTAAATCGAAAGTGGCGCTCCTAAACGTCACAAAATAGAATTAGCCTATATTTTTTACCATTTTCTTTGTTTTACTACCAAGGAAAGTAATCGAAACAATGTTAGGTCTGTTTGATTTCTGTATCAGATCACGTGTAAATAACTACCTCTTCAGCGAATTATAATTGTGGGATTGTCTGCCTTTTCATATAAGCTATAATATACTGGTAAGTGCAGAATTATAAGGATCCCTAAAGGTCAAGTATGTAATATAATATGCAAACGTAGAAAGGTCCACTTTCGATTTGTCTGGAATAGTGTTTTAACAATTTTTTACAGTAATACCAACTAGTTTAAAGGATAACTATTTCCAAACACCTCATTTTTTTTCAAAACAACCAAACCACGATAAAGAGCGTTTGTCTCAAATGCTAAGTTTTACGACTTATCCTTAAATTTTGCTTAAAACAAAATACACACGACAATGAACTAAAGATCTGTTTTTACTAGGTATAATTTACTTCGAAAACTTAAGAAATATGATAATTTATGGGTACATGTATTTTCCTCCTACACCTTTTTAAAACGATTTCCTCTGCATCGTTACCATTAACGCAGAAGAATAATCTATTTCCCCCCGACAACTTCGTCTGCATTGTTACTATTAACGCAAAAGAATCTCAAGAAGGAAGAAAACTTATTTCATTTGTTTTTATGCCTGTATCTTTCAGTCGAAGATTGATTTTACATTAAAACATTTGATAATCTTTTATTTTACAGCTACCATCAATCATAAATTTAAATGTTGGAGGATATTTTTTCACCACACGACTGTCTACCTTGCGGAAGTATGAAGATTCCATGTTGGCAGCTATGTTTAGTTCAAGATACAAAGTTGATAAAGACCAGCACGGTAACGTCTTTCTGGACATGGACGGAACACGTTTCAAGCATATCCTTAATTACCTCCGAAACGAGCAACATCTTCCGCCACGAAATATAGCACAGGAGGTGCTTGCTGACGCAATGTATTTAGGCATCCATTCATTGATTGATCGACTAAAATCCCTTGATCACAACTGGGAGGAGGTTCGAAATTCTGTTCCTTTTTACGCAGAAATGAAAGAAAAAATAATTAAACTTGGTGAAACTGTTGATTCCAACCCGGATGTACCGCCATCTTGGAAATTTCATCCTCATGTAATTCTAGATTTTGTTATTGAAGAATTCGTAAAAATCAACCAGAAAGACTACGAAAATTGTCGGAGGATAACCAGGCCAGGCAACATCGAAATAAACTGTCCGACATACGAGGACGCCGTGGCACTGGCTGGTTGTCTGTACAAAGATCTTTTAAATGATGGGTATAATGTTAAAATCGAGGAATTGTACCCATGTGTTGGACAGGATTGCAGTTATCGACCACCGTCTGAAGCCGGACAGGATTGCAGTTCTCAACCACCGTCAGAAGGCGGAAGCACTGTCGACTTACAGGATGAAAAACCTGAGGAGAATCAATATAATAACTTCAGATTTATGTTCATATTTGACTGGAAAAAGAGGTGCTGTTCAGATGGATAGCAGTTTAAACTCAAACAAAATATTAAAATCACAAAAATATTATGATCCATTTTTATTAATAAAAAAAGTTTAAAGAATAAAATTCTCAGTATTTATAAAACGTTAATACATGTTGTTTATATAAATAACAATTGAACACGATCTTTTAGCAAAGTCCGATATTTCAGCAACGTGATATAATTAGTGATTTACAATAAATGATATAAACATTACTGCTTTTGGACGACGGTATAATGGTAGATTATCACACTCAGAAAAAAATTATCAACTTAATTCGACTTCGTCTCGTGTAACATTTCTTCTGAGGGTGATAATCTATCATAATACCCTCATCCAAATCGAGGTGATAATTTTTTTCCGAGTGCGCTGCGCTTACTCGCCGAAAAAGTCCATATTGTGACTCACAGATGATATGCAAACTAGAGGCTTACCTGGGCACAAAATGGGTCTTTATAATCAAAAACTGAAAACATTTTTGCGTCAAATTTTCTATGGAGTGGGTTTGGTTTGGTTGTTCGGATTGGTCGTCGCTTTCAGCAATTGTTTAGCTATATCCTGACTAGCAGACTTACTTGGGAGGAAAGCTCGGACAGCAAACCAGCTGACCAAGTGAAACCCTGACACTTATTAGGTGTCTGGATACCTTAACACTTGAAACGGGGAGACAGCTGTGTTAGGCTTATGGTTATGAGTCAGCGACCTTCAATTTTCGATGCAGACCATGTAGAGGTTATCATGCTGAATTTTACATTGGCATAAAAAACCAGAATTGGTAAGATGCATATATGTAAAGAATTGAACTTTGAAGTACACATATACTCTCATATGCTCAAGTGCTAAACCGTTTAGAGCTTAAAATGAAGCAGTAATTAGTCATATGTTCCGTGATGGCGGCCATCTTGGAATTTCAATCACCACCCCCCAAAAAACCCCGTTTTTAGTAAAGAAATCGGCACCAAAAAATGTTTTGGTAAAGAGTCTTTAAATAATCATTTATGAACATGTTTCGCTTCAACTGTCTTATTCGTTTCCAACAAGAAGACCTTCAAGAGACCTTCAAGTGCATCTCCCACAGGGTCCTATATTAAAGTATGTTCCACAATGGCAACCATCTTGGAATTTTGATCGGCACCAGAAACATAGTTTTGGAAAATGATCTTCCATTGGACATTTCTGTGCATGTTTAGCTTAATCTGTTGTCGTCGTTTTCCAATCGGCACCAGAAACACTTTTGGTAAAGAACCTTCCAATGTTTCGCTCAACCGTCTTATTCGTCTCCAAGATGACCTTCAAGTACTTTTCCCATTGGGTCCAATGTTAAACCATGTTCAACGATGGTGGCCATCTTGGAATTCCAATCTGCACCAAAAACAGTTTTTTCGTAAGCTACTTTCTAATGATAATACATGAGTATGTTTTGCTTCAACTGTCTTAGTCGTTTCAAGCTGAGGACATTTAAAGTACATTTCCTATAGGGTCAGGCGTTAAACTATATTCCACGGTGGCAGTCATCTTGTATGTCAGACCAACTTGTCGGATACAGTGTTGAAAGAGGACTATCCAAGAACTGTATGTAGCAATAGTGGGGCAATTTGGATCAGTGGTTCTAAAGAATTTTCAACCGATCGGAGGCCATTGCGGCCATCTTAGATGAAGGTCTGGGCTGCCGAATAAAATTTTGAAAGAGGACCTCCCAAGGACCTACCTGCAAAGTTTGGTTCCAATTGGCCTGGTGGTTTTATAGCAGAAGATTGAAATGTGAAAAGTAATGACAATGAAGACGACAATGACGCGAAGTGAAGGCAATAGCTCACATGAGCTGTCAGGTCACGTGAGCTAAACACCTGATGATATGTACAAGTTGAATATTAAGCTCACATAGACATGTGCGGAAGCTGTTGGACCAAATTGTCGATGGAGAAAGGTTTTACGTAAGTTGCGTCCCTTTCCACATGTGCGTTTTTAAAACGTTTATCTAGTCAGTAGAAATATAAAATCGGGGTTCTAACATGAAGTCTTTCATTTATGTAAACAAGCTCGTGGGAAAATTCCCGTAACATCTGCAGCGACTTGATGAGTAAATTTTGTCGCTGGTCTTCGAGATAAATTTCGAATTTAACATCGCCGCCCATGTTTCCAACCAATCTATGGTTTCCATGAATTATTTCATAATTCAACTTGCCTAAATTGGTACATACATTTTCAAAGCACATTAAAATTTTAGTTAATTCGGAAAAGAATCACGAAAATAAAAATTACTCACCAAATAATCACCAAAATAAAAATTACTCACCAAATAAAACATCGTTACAACATGAACAACTAAACTAGCTTTAAAATACCATTGAGATCAAGATAACATTTCTGAATGCTACAACACAAGAATTTCAAATTATTGTGAAGATGCCGTCCCCTAAATACTCGCAAACTTTAATTAAAAAAAACATCCTGTATAAGCCTTCTCACATGCATGTATCTCTAACCTTATTGCGAGCTAGGTTAAAATGGAGATCTGGATGGGTATGTGTATCGATAGACCGTGTGGTAAATGATAACGTCAAATTCATATTGAAAATAAGCTGAAATAACATAAAAAAATAACATCACATCAATGTCAAATCTAAACAATATACTGAAGGCTAACGTTAGAATGTAACATCGTCTTAATATCGAAATCGGTACACTGGTTCAATTTTCCATATCAACTAGTTTTCAGCCGACTATTTCAGCCTTCGATACGTATTTTCGCCGGGTTTTCTGGAGTAATGTCTCATTTTCACAAGTTTTAGACGTCAATGCAAACGTACATTTTGTATATATATTGCTAGGATATAGTTGCGAAGTCGACCACCACTGATAATTATATAACATCAATTAACAAATTATTTTAGGTAATCTTTTCAGTACAAAATGTTGCACTTGAAATATTTTGAAATGACAAACATCCATTCTTGCTTGATATATATAACATTATGTTATACTTTGTACCACTGTATCCAGTTTTTTACGTAACATAAAAAACGTGCTTCACAATGAACCAATTTCCGTTCCTTGTACATTACCATTCAAAGCATGTTCCCAACAAGTGTCAAAAAATAGAATTCTCATTGGAGTATATGTGTTTCTTACGTCATAATATTTGAATTTATTTCCTTGCCACAATTATCTGTATAAAAATATCAAGTCTTTACACAATAGTGGTATTATTAGAAATATAACGTGTAATATCATTAATTGCTTGCGGAAATGCCAAAATAAATAAACACGAAATTATTATTATTTTTTAATTTTCTGCACCTTAACGAAATAAAACCTTTCAGGTCAGCAAAATTATATTAATTTGTAACGCATGCGTCCCTAACGTCTGATGACAAAATAGGTCAAAAGAGAGCAAATGTATCCATTCTTCAATTAGAAAGATAAGAAAGTGAAATATTTATTAATATCTACTTTCAAGCATTCAAAAAAGTATTATCAAATGTTTTGACGACATTTATTTTAACTGACTAATTCAAACTTCTATAGAATTATTAAAGGAGGAGGGCCGTTACTTCCTCCGAATTTGTTTCACGTCTAGGGCCAATTTTAAAACATCGTCAAATATTACTGAATTCATCAAGTCGTAGACTGTTATATGTATTTCAAAGTTCTATCAGAACTGGTGTAGTAAAAAGTTTTACTTGTTCAAACAGGTTTGGACACAAATGTGCTATTTTTACGTCTTTGAGGTGATCATTCAGTACGAAGGACCCTTCACAACCAACAGCAATTTTCGTATGAAACTTTGTTCGTATATATTCTCTTACATTTAAGTACCAAATCAATTAGATATGAAGGTCCTTCATAACAAATTTTTGGCAAAATGGTATAAAATCGCTAAAAATTGGTAAAAGGTCATCTTTCACAGACATGACAGACATTTCTTCGTAGAAATAACAATCTATGATACCAAATTTAGTGCACAATATGCGCATTTCGACAAACAATGTCTCATCAGTTGTGCTCGAGGCCTAAAAATATAACTCTAAGTTATGGAAAGTCTTAAATTGAATTTTTAAAGTATTGGCTATACATTATTTATTTATTTTTTTTTGTCGAAATACTTGAAATTTCAAAATCGAGTGAGTCACGAAACAAATATTACATAGTTTTTTTCTCGATATTAAGCTCGTTCAGTGTTCTGTATATATCACTTGGATATTCAGTGATCTAGACAGACAGTGTGTCAAATAATCATATCAATTACAATTTAGTGGGTAATACATAAGAAATAGAGTATATTTTTAATGGAAAACACCATTTCAAGGAGATAAAGATTCAGAAATTAAACTAGTCCACATTCTGTTTTAGGTGCGTTTGAAAGAAAAGTCAAATCGTAACTGCCGTCACTATAAAATCTCCGGATGCTTCTGTACTTGCATGAATATGCATTTATACTTAATAAAGTAAAAGATCCAGTTAAAAATAGCTAGTCATATAAGGCAACACTCGCTGGAAAGAAAAGTGATTAGCACATGACTGTGTTGACGTACACATTAACAGACCTAAAAATGTTGTCATTATTTCCCCCTTGACACTGCCAAAATCGGGGGAAAATGGGAGAACATGACGAAGAATACACTATAAAATTCTGACACGACAATCACAGGCATATAAATTCATAGTAGAGTGTTCCCACTTGACATCACTGACAAAGAGTTGCCTCTCTTTCTGGTGGACAACTCTCGGACTTTATCCATCTCTGCCCATATTAAAGAGACAGACATAGATGAGGGAATTTTGTTACAATCAGAATAGATACCAATACTGAAAAATTACAAGGCTTAAAAATGTAAATTGAAAACGCATTAATATATTTACATGATTTTGTTGAGTAAATTCCTCTCTAGTATGGTAAATTCACTTACCAAGCATGGAGACACTCCCATGAATTTGGTAAAAAATGACATATGTCGGAAAACTCTATTATCGATACTACTGAAAACCTCTGTAGTTTTGAGTTGTATTATCTGTTTTATGTGAACATGTTTGTCAAAACCTTACGGGCCGGTTTACTGTTCTTTTCCTTACTTTACTGCACTGTTACTTTGACAAATTTTAATTTGTTATCTTTGAGCAAATTTGACAAAACCTTAAGATTCCATTTGCGACTCCTTTCCATATTTCACTGCGATTATACGTTGACGGATTTTACAGCAATTTTAATCATAAATTATTATGGTATTCTGTTTTGAACATAACGGTCAACTCCAGCAATTTCCAACCGGCTGCGGAGTCCATTCCTTTGTCATGACTCTCTGATGTTCATTATCTCTCTACAGATATTTCAATCCTATTCTTAAAGAAAAGTGTTTACATACAACAGATAATACGACTACATAATTTGGCTGACGTATAAAAATTAACTATTGCATTTAGTTGGCAATATGGAATTATGTTCCTTCACAGTCTTATGGATTTTTTCAAACACTTCTTACTGTTTAAGAAAGGGTTGTTTTATGCGAGGACAAACCTAAGGACTAAAGTATGCGCCATGCAAAGTGTGGAAGCGTTTCACGCAAAAATATGCGTGGGGGCCTCACTTTTGCAATCAAAACTTCAATTGTAAAACTTTTGAATTCAATAAAATATGGCCACAGTTTAATAAATTGTGGGACCAGTTAATTAAACCGTGCCCACAATTAAATAAATCGTAGATACTATTTAGTAAACTATGGGAACGATTTAATAAATTAATTCCAGAGTTTATCTTGTCAAGATAAAAACAGTTTGCCATATTGAGGATAGCACCATTTGATTCATCTAAAACAATTGTTTGGCTTAAAGCCAAATTATCATGTTTCCCAACCCTGTATTGTTAAATGTATAATATATTGTTATAAAATAAATTTAAAATAAACTGATTAAAGTATAGATTTTACTGTAGCCCTTTACTGGATCACATTCTTGTGATCAGGGAATGGGTGGAGAACTAGGGCCATTTCCCCTTGTATTTGTTTCACTTATAGCACTCAGTTTTTAAATATCAAGTATTTTGACAAAAAATCAAGTAATGTATATCCAAAACTTTACCAAAGGAAAATTTAATGAAAAACTTTCCACAACTTTCGAGTTTTCTACAAGGAAATGCCAGTGAAAGACGACCTTTAATCAATTTCCAGCGATTTTATACCATTTTTCAAAAAAATTGTCATGAAGGACCTTCATAACCAAAAATGATTTGCCACTTGAATCTAAAAGAATACACGTACAAAGTTTCATACGAAAATTTTGGTTCTGAAGGTCCTTCGTACTGAATGATCACATCAAAAATTAAAAATAGTACATTTGTGTGGAAACACGCTCTGAAGGCAATGTTTGAACAAGTATATATAACAGCCTACAAATTGATGAATGTTCAGTTATATTTGACGATGTTTTTTTTTTCAAATTGTCCCTAGAAATGAAACAAATTTTTCAGCGGAAGTTGGCCCTCCTCCTTTTCATATGATCTCGATTGAACAGTGATAGCCGATAAAATAAACAAAGAAATGTTTTACATTTAGTTAATATTACATTTAAATGAACAGTACCAAATAAGTAAGACCAATATATTTCTGTGCTCTGTGATCTTTTGTTCATCCAATATAGACGTCGCTGACTACACCAGCTTCGCCCTGACTGGTATCTCAAATGTAATAAAGACATGATTGGTGGTCTTGTATAGGCTGGTCATACTGTTTATTGTTACTGTTCAGCACTTATAATGGGGAAGCAATACATTCTGTTTTTAATGAGAAATCTTTAATATGATTTATAACAATCTAGATAGAGTATATTCAAATTAAATGATACCCACGCGGACTAGAAGTCCACAACTTTATTACCAAAACAAAGCTAGAAAGCAACATAAGGCAAATCGCAGGACACAAGCTTTCAAAATTAGCGTTGTAGGTTGTATTTTCCGACTAAAAATGTGTTTTAAAAAATTATAGGAAAAACTAAAGGTCGTAGCATTTCAAGGATTTTTTCCCGACATTTTTCCTATCTTTTTTAAATTTCTGACATTTTAGATAAATCATATTTTTGTCTTTAAGTACCAACAAAACATATTAATCCTTACAAATTACAATACATCTATCATGTTATTTTTATGTACACATCTCATTACAGGTTTTACCTATAAAATGACACATTTAACATGACAGATAATCATAACAAAGAAACAGTGTGGCATGATGCGTAGCCGTGTTTGCCTATGTTTTCTTCTGTTAGTACAGTTTGCTGTTGCAAAGGGACAACTTTCTACTGCAAAACTTGTCCCCAATTCAAAAGGACACTTAGGTAACGCTAGAGGACGATTTAGTTTAGCAGCAGAAGGTTAGTGTCTTTTTACATACACCCCGCGATTCTAAAATTGCTCCAAAAACTGACAGATTATGACCATGTATCCTTCCAGCATTCTTCCCTATATTATATTTAATAGCTATTATGTCAGTTTTGTACGTAGACTGAAATACAACATTTTCCAATGGACTTTAATCTTGATGTGATGCTATGAATAATGATTTTTTTTCTCATTTCTCAGAATTTGAACACAGAATTTGCAATTTTGGTATATAGATTCTATAAAAACAGAAAGGAGAATTTGTTAAATGTTATTCTCGTTTTTTTCCGATGTAAATATATTTCAGAAAATATAACAGAAAAAAGTCAATTGGAACTATAAATTCGTTAACTATAGATACTCAAATAGACTTTAGACCTACATCGCGTATCCTTTTTCACATACCCGTTGACACACACACACATACACGATCGATGTCGGTAGAATTCTTTTGTCTTTGAATTACAAATTCAAATTCAAATTCAAACATTTATTGGATAAAGCACAAGTTGTATATATGCGTAATCCAGTGTACAACAAAACAAACATGACAAATATTTAG
>JAOXYJ010039946.1:0-12206 GCA_028566555.1 Lithophaga nigra
CAAGTTTCAAGTTCCTATCTTTTACGGTCTCTGAGATTTCGTGGTTGACTACAGACGCACGTACGTACGTACGTACGTACGGACGGACTGCATTACAATATCCCCCCGCTATCGCTAAGCGGGGGATAATTATCTTCTATATGACTGCAGGAAGTCATACTGGGGGGCTCAAAGACGTAAAAAATCACAGTTTTTCCCCATATTTCCATGGTAAACAAAAGATGCATAGCGACCAAAATTTGGTCATCCCTTGTTCTTCACATTAAGGTCTACACCTGTGTGTGAAGTTTGAAGAAAACCATGACTATGCGTGCCCAAAGTCACCCAACTTTGGGTGGTGGTTACAGAGAATCACTGTTAATATCTTAGCACGTATATTTAATGACATTGATAGGTTCTCATTGGTAATTAAATATTCTGTTTGTTTCAAACCAAAATGATAAGCCTTAAATAAATTATGAAAGAAAGTTTTTCAGAGAAGTAAGATATTTCCAATATTCGCTTAATCTTTGCATTATACAATCTAAATTCACGCAAACATAATAAGAATGTATAAGAAATATCTCATTTTTTTTGTGTGTCACCGGAAAAACTGCAGATTTCAGGTTGTACTCTTGATCTTTATTTATTATTTCAGTCATTAGTGTTGAGGTAAAAGTATGAATAGTCACATTTCTTTCACCAATTAAATTTTCTTCATTTCAGACACATAAATGGGCCGAAAAACGGCCTTATCACAACCACTCCTGTAATTTTGAAATAAGAATTGATTAGGGACGTCACCGACTAATTACACGTTTTATGTTATAAGCAAACATTATAATTAAGGTCATTAATTAGTTTCAGTAATGTAAGTTTTTTCTTTCACCTTTGTTATTAAGAAAAAATATAAAACCGGAATGCGTAGGTTCAAGGTATAAATATATCAAGAATTTTAGCACGGGTTTGTTTACATAGCGAATGAAGGACGTCATGTTAGAATCAGAATTTGAACTTAAAATCTGACATACATTGGTCATCACTAACTTTCTGTATATTTTTGCGTTAGACATTGATTATAGAATAGAATAAACGTCAGTAAATATTAAAGGAACACATTTATTGCCCTTTTACAATGTCTGGTATGGAGATACATTGTAGATGTGAGTAAATTGTACTTCTCTTTTTAATAATCGAGAAAATGATTGCAGCATACATGTACTTGAAGTCTCATAATTTAAATGAAATATAAATAGAACGTTTAATTTATTTGTTGTACAAAGCCAGATCATCATGCTGAAAATTATTTTTCCCAGGAAAAATGTAGATTGGAATAAAGTATTTCCGCACTGTATTCATGCTATCAGATGACATCTGATGATATTTTTTTTGCATTTAATAAATACTACCAAGGGCATCAGACAAATTAGGTATAATTACCACAACGTAAGACGGTTAGAAACAAGACTACTACAAGCAAGGTGACTACGGTTTTATGACTGTATACTTTCCCTTTTTGAGGAATATACATATACAATATACATGTACCGGCGTCATAATCGTATGAAGTCTACATTTCACAGTTGATCAGCTCACTAGGCTTGTGTTCACTATACCAGCTGTCTAGATAGATGATTGTTACCGTCACAAAACTACTCGTCATCACTTCGGAAATTTCATGGTCGCTACTTCGAGTTGATTAAAACATTATGGGGTTTCCGTGTCTCAGTTGATTACAGACATATTCTCTTTAACTTTTGTGCGACGTATTTCTAGTTTACACACAGGGAAATACGACTGATGCCACATGTGGAACAGGGCATGCCTACCCTTTCGTTGTCCCTGATATCGCTTCCTGTTTTTATGGGAGTTCTTTTGTCATAGCTTAATTTTGGTTCTGTGTCTGTTTTGCTTCCCCTTTTGAATTTGTGTTTCATAATTGTCTCGTCTTGTTCCCTTGATGTATGATTTGAATTTCGTAATATACTCATTCAATTTTTCTTCTCAAAGAAAATAACATATAAAAGTTCATCTTTCCAATTCAGTTGCTTCTGAGTTCACTCCGTTCTTCGAAAACATTTGACAGAGTATCGCTTTATCGCTAGTATTACATTCACCCTATCCACGCACCTGGTCTCACATAAATAGGAGTTTGTATGAATTCCCAGATTTGCAGCTTGATTCACGGATCCATGAGTATTTTTATCTCTAATTAGTATCCACTATTTATCTGTTTTTTCCTCACTCAATTTATGTATCACTTTTCATCAATAGTGAGCAATGAAATTGTCCGATACAAAAATGGTTTCGGGGCCTTTTCAGTACTTTGTGGATACACAATCATTATATAACATGAGTTTACAGATAACTGCAAAAAACTTGTTGGCATAGGGTTTTGAAGAACAATGTTGACTCTAGAACAAAATAGGCTACTTTTACGCTAATCCAATATTGAAACAAGCAATATTGGATTAGCCTAAAAGTAGCCTATTTTACCCTAATCCAAAATTGCTTGTTTCAATATTGGATTAGCGTAAAAGTAGCCTAATGTAATATTGAAACAAGCAATGCAACTGCAATGTGTCCAGTTTTAGCGGGAGTGGTCAGTAAATATTAGCTAACGCCGTTAACTGCTTTCCTGTAAACATTTTAGGGTTACAAAAATCTTTTCAAGAGGCATTTTCCATTATCTGGTTCAAACCGGAAAAGTCGGTTCTTTCATGGTTTCCCATCTGTTATCAGCTAAGGAAGTTAAAGTACTAGATCCTGGTTCAATTGGTACGAACCGTATAATGGGAAAAGGTCACAGTTTATGGTCGCCATCTTGTATTTGTCAATAGGAGAAACATCATAGTCCAAATTCACTGAAACGTCAAGGTTGTCCGGGATGTTCGTTTTTGCAATTTTGACATCACAATATAACTTTCTCTTAGACGTTTCGCTTGAATGCAAATACAAGATGGCGTCGCGACTAACCTTGAAGGGAACGTTATTTTATGCATACATGTATTTTAAATTTTTTTTTGAATTAAGCACAGCGACATATAGTTTTAAAATACTTGCTCAAACGCAGCCAATAAAGAAAAATGACAATTCTAGAAGATTTCCAAATTGTATTTCAAAGGTCAGCAAAAAATAGTTAATTTTTGCCATGTTAATCAAATTTCAATCTAATTTTGATATCAAAACATACAACTCATATTTGATTTTAATTTTTGCTAATTTCTCAGTTACGACAGCTTCAGAAAAAGCATCTGCCAATGATTTGCCGAAAAAATGCTGAACTTAAAAATTTCAAAGTATAATCGTTAATTTTGTACCAAAAAGGGCAAAATCCCCAATTTTCAGCCTCAACTTCCTCGAACAGTAGCACAGGAAAATATGTTTTGTTTTGAGGTTTTTCATAGATCTCGTCACCCTCTACAACATATTTCCATGAAAATGGCAAAACAATATGAAACTGTCTCGCCTCCCTCTAAATGGAAAAGTCAGTTGTAAGTTTTAGACGACATGAATTTTTAAATAATGATTGTTTCATGCAAGCTTTGATGACAACCGGAAATGTACAGCCCTTTTCTATCAAGGGTTTGTGGAGAACGAATAAGACTCGGAAACCCTTTACATGGAAAGAGGGAAATTCTTACAAATCATCGAAGATCCAAAATCTTTATATAAGTATTTATAGATTGCTGCTTCTCATTTATAAACTTGTAAAAATCATAGAAGTACTATTATCTTAGTTTTGAAACCGATTCAGTGTAGGCATATGTAACAGCAAAGTGAAAAAAAAATACTTTGAGACAGCAGTAAAGACATTGTGTTTACTATGAGCAATACAGGTAGATTTAAGTCATGTCCATCCAAATTCTTTCGTTTGATAACGCGCTAATTCCGTTATAATTAACGTGAATATCAGTGTAAATGTAGATGACAGCAAATTGTTCATGAGCTGTTTTATAACCGCAAAAAGTCATATTGTCCTTTTTTGAAATGATTAACATGTATGTTGTAAATAAATGGCGTTCATTTATTAGGCTAAAGGAGTAGGTTCACAAAGGATTGGTAAAGGTTTAGATAAATACATAAAAATGACTGAAAATATAAATTTTAGGTTATATTAAATACAATAAAGGTACTTTTCAACACTGGACTTTATTGTCGACGTCACAGTGATGTCACAATCTTGTGTAACTGAGGGAAAATCTAGGTTTTCATCAAATTTTCGCATATTTTTAAGCAGTTTTTCTTCCAGAAACGTTTAAAAAAGTTTGTCCCATCGAGATGCATCTTTGTATCCCAACATATTTTTGGTCGAGGAGTGTGGCCAATGATTTCTAGTGGAAAATAGAGTTCAAAATTGCTTGAAATGTGCCTATTTTGAGTAAAATTGTAATTTGACCTTACTTTTGAGGGTCATTTTACTATGACAAATGAAAAATATGCCCATAATTTTTTTTATTGCTGAAAGTTGATGTCTTAAGAGGAAAAAATATCTACCATGTTGTGATATTTGATGGTTTGATTTTTTAGGGTCAAATTATGCCCTTCGTGGCCCTACTCCTTCGTTCAAAACAAAATATGCAGTATTAGTGAGAAAACTAGACTGCACGATGAATTGAGTTAATGTTCGTTATATCAGAAATGAGTTTAAGGGTCAATAATACGGTTAATATTTTATTATTGTCATCCATTTAAGCACTTAAAAATAACCCCTTATAGTTGGCAAGTATCCTACTTTCATTTTCTACGTTAGGACTTGAAACGTCATGAGAGTTGTTCGTAAACGGCTGATCAGCCGCATAACATTTACATGTTACAAATTATTCCATTTAATTTCTGAAAAGCTTCCATGCATTATAATATTCAGTCAGTCTTTTCACATTACTAGGCACAAATAAATTTGAATTTTTGTAATCTACATTTTTTTGTGACAAATGCGGATAATTAAGCTTCCCCCTTGTATGTTCTAACTCATTCCGGTCCTGGATCTGCCCCTGTCCAAATGTCTCGAAATTGGAAAACCCTCTTGATTGGAGTCTGTATGTGTACATCACACATACTGTAGTTTATTCCTCGCAAAGTTCATAGCTATATTCAGCAAGTTTACAGTAAACTTATAATTATAACTAATTTCCACAATATGTAAGTGAATACATCTTTTCATGTATTCTATTCTCCACTTTCAAGATGACTGTTTGCTATAGAGAACTTCATATCCCGTTTTGACGTCCACAGAAATTGTTTAAAAATTGCTAATAATAAAAGTTTTGCAAAACATGCAAATTCATATGCAAATCAGCTACATGATGCTGAATAATGTTGTATCAAATAAGTTGGATAGTTTGTGTAAGGGGATGGCCGGTATGGGAGGCGATTTGGGGTGGGTATTGGTGAGTTGACACTACCCTCCCTTTAAAACGTGAAAATTTGGCAATTTTTTTACCTGAATATTGTCCTCAAGTGAATGACGTTTGAATGTCACATGTTTATTCATGACCAAGAAGTACACAAGCACAGTTACATTTACATGTATGCGTAAGCTGTCAAAATTGGATATTTTTACCAATTTTACACAAAATTCATGTATAATACCAGAACCAGGTGTACACTGTAGCTCCAGTTTCATTGATCGACAGGCTTATCTTTCGCCTTAATTCCAAGTTCAGTGAACCATACATATCGTCTTGCTTTGTTTATATGATATCATTATATTTGGGGACACCCCTGGTCAAAACGGTCTTGCGAACAGCAGAAGACACACCAAGCACTTCCACTGTCAGCTCTTTGCGTAAGATATTTGTTGGGACAAACTTGACAATGTGATTCTATCCACAGTCGCTTCCAAAAGCAAATATTTATACGAATTCTTTTCACACTGTTTGCCCTATCCTTTTATTGTGTGTTTCACTTGACCTTAAATTGCAATTTTTTTGACGAGATGACAAATTACCTAATAGATCTAAGTTTCGGTCTAACTGACTGGTGGTTTCGATGTACAATTTAATATTTTAGACATTAGGTATTGACAACCAGAAATGATGTTTGGATTGTTAATGTTTATGGACTATAAAAGTGACACCATCTTAAGGGACTGGACCATGTATAGGCATATTCCTATATAAGATCTATAATTTTAACGAGATCGATTTCTAATAGACCAGATGTAGACATACATACAGTCGGGTGCAGTCATAACCTCTCACCAAGTTAACTTAGAACAGTTCTACTGACTGCTCCAAGTTAACTTAATACATTGTAGATCAGTTCTGCTGACTGCTCTAAGTTAACTTAGAACAGCTCTAACCTGTCATGGTCTAGAACAGCGCTAATCTGTCATGGCCTAGAACAGCTTCAACTTGTCATATATATGTATATATGTGTTTATTTGGAAATCTACCCCTTTACAACGGGAGCAACCACTATCGGGGTAATAGCAGTTGCGTCCAATATACTGTATACAATAAAATACATGCAAGTCATAGAAAATACAATAATATATTTGAAAAAAATAAAAATGTCTACTATTTAAAGCATTAAAATGTCCATGCGAGAAAATGTTAAGCACTTCCCTTGATTTAAATATACTGACTACAATATTAAGAAAGAATATGTCAAAAACATAAAATCAGTCCATTCACAAATCGGTAGTTGTTTTTAAAATAGCAAAACGTTCCCTAACAAGTCCTTCCCTAAAACATCGAAATAAAACCCAATGTCATCACTAATATAATATCCACAATCACCGATAAGTAAACGAACTTTGACAAAAGGTGGCAATTCCATAAAATTCACACCCACAGTATTATTTATTATATTACTTATACACACTTTTCTGACATTTTCCAAGGTCGGACACTCTAATAAAAAATGTTGTATGTCTTCAATCTTATCACAATTACATAAGTCACAAAAATTATTGTTCCTCATCTGAAATCTATATAAATTGCTATTTAAACACAAAATATTAGTACGACACAATAACTTCAGTCTCGACCTTTCAAAATCTGTTACATTAGCAAGGTACTTTTGCTGCCCCTTATTTCTGAAATAGTTCATGTATTCCTATAGATACGATTTAGTAGATATATCATGCATAAGGTTAGATATTGCACATTTTCCCATAAATGAATTAAATTTAGCTATATCGACACAATCAGCATAAAACATAAAATCGAGACCAATCTTCTCATAAACACTTTTAATGTAAATATGTCGAACGGTCATGGCAGGTTGTATTTTACTATTGAAACTTTAAGTATTCATATTAAAAAAAATTGATATGAAATCTTCAAAAGTCAATGTAAAAAAAAAATGTTGCCTTTTATTGCCTTTTATACATCGGAAAGTTAAACAAACACCATAAGAATTTCTTTGTGATTGATATACATGTACTTGTAGCCTGACTAAAATTTTGACTATTATTCACAGTAACATATTATGTACCTAGTTTCAAACGTGCGTGCCTAAATAAACTGAATTTATGCATGTAGGCATATTGCGTAATGTTAGCACTGAAAATTGTTTGTGGTGCTTGACAAAATATTATATATATATATATTACTTTTTATAGGATGGATAGAGAGGATCAAAGACGATACTTTGTTGTCGGGTCTGTCGTACTAGAAATTGTAACGCCGTTGTTTCGGAAGCGCATAAAAACCGATTTCCAAGGAAAGCGATTCGGAACATTTCAAGACTTTTTAAACAGCAGACCAGTTATACATACGTTATTTCATTTGCGAAACAGGAATGTGAAATGTTGTAGTGATACAGTGAGCTGTGTTGAGAATAGAAACATACCTGTGAATTACAGCCAGTGGGATCAGTTATTTTCTGAAAATCCATCGTCCAACTGTCGTCGTTGTTTCTGCAAATTCAGAGCTAAGAGTGTAAAACTAGAAGACATCGACTTGACGTTAGCAGCACTCCTACTTAGGAACTGTTGTGTTTTAACGCAGGTAGAGGAAGATGTCGTTAGTAGATTAAGACAGTATAAAAACTTTTATTTAAGTCACAACGTGAAGGGATCCATAACTAAGGAAAAATTCGACAAATTATGGCCTGATCTAACCAACTGCATTCTGAAACTAGACAAGTCGAAGCGTGATGATTTGATAAGAATAGAAAACCGACCCCTGGATGGTCCACTATGTGACAAATACCATACAACACTATTAGAGATCCACGAAAAGCTAGATGATGTAAGTAATTTTCTCCTAGGTTTCCCCACGTCGTTGTATGTGGAATAGATCAAATAATAAAAAGAACGTAGACATAAATTTTTTGACAGTTTGATCATGTAAAACGATTAAGTCGAACACATTTATTGATTCTACCAAAAACTGTATCTTCCTGGTAACTGAATGTGTAATAACACACACACACGTTACATTCAATTAATCTCGACTATTTCTTATTATAATTGAATAGAGGTCTAAGTTACTTTTCAGTTAAATAGTGGTGATTATTTCCATCTTCACAATTTAAAGATCCCGTCAAATATACCTTTGTCGACTAAAATCAGTCAAAAATGCAGACAACTTAGGAACTGAAACCCTTGTAACTGCTTTTCGTTAAGATGCATTTGAATTTCAATTTTCCATGCTTACAAATTTTCCGCGATATGTACTTAAAATATTCTATTCTTTTAAGATGGAAAACAGAATTGATACAACGAATTTTTTAATCAAGGTATGTAGAATAAAAGTTTATCATGTGATCTTTATCACAATTTTTTAGCACCCAACTTACAATATGGGTACATGTATATAAACAAACAGACGAAAAACGAAAGGGTCTTTTTTATAATAATTCAGCATACCCGAAAACACGAAAAAGATTCGATATCAAATTGATGAACGTAACACAAGGGATACAACTTAAGGTTCTCTTTTAGCTAAACCTGGTCCACATGACCATGTGTGCGATTGCCATCACTTGAAATCACTTTCAAAATATTAAATGTCCACACCGTCTAACGACGATGGCAAGTTTTAGTAAAAAATTAATATACTCTTCCCATACCATCACCAAAACACCTTTATGTCATAACAGAATGCTTACATTGTAACCGAGGACATGGGATTGTGAATTTTTTTGGGGTACATTTTTGGTGAACATTTTGTCGATTTTGGTAACTGCAATTAAGGCGTAAACACATAGGAAAATCGTTGAAAAGTCTTCTCCCTTGAAACCACTCTGCCAATTTGAACTTGCTATTGTATTGACATTCAGTAGTCCTCTTTGAGAATTGAGTATAATAGCTCTGCTGTCTTTGCCAAAAATAGAAGTTTCTTCAAATTTCAGGAACCACTTCATTTTGAGGCAGAATTAGCTCAAATTTGAACTACATTTGCAGGATATAAGCTCTTGGAGATACATTTGCGTTCCTGTGAACTGTGAACCTCTTCTGATTTCGGTCGGTTTCCATTAAGGCATACATAAGCACAAAATAATTTTAAAATATTCTCCAAACTTGGTAGGGATGATCCTTGGATGGTTTGTTTTAAAGCTGTGTTAGACAGCTCGATCCTAAGAGTTTTTTCGTTAACTTCTGCCGGTTTGGTCTTTTATGTAATTAGACATAATTCGGCATAAAATCGTTTAAAATCTTATCCTCTGAAACATCTGGGCCAGTTTAAATCAAAGTTTGTTGGTCAAAATTTAAGAATCATACTTTTTTGCATTTCTTTATTTGCTACCACTGTGTCGATTCACTGTTGGTGGAATGCTAGTCCCCAAGGATATCACCAGCCCAGTAGTCAGTACTTCGGTACTGATATGACATCAGTTTTTGATATCATTTCCAAATTTGCAGACATAGAATCTTGTAAAAATTTGACAAAAACTAAGGTATATCAGTTCGTAGGTATCCTTCTCTGGATTTGGCTATTCTTTTTTGGACTTTATGGTGCATTTTTGTTTTCAGTAGTTTGATTTTCTACATGATCATCCTAATGTTTGGGTTCTAGCCGTCCTGATGAGGTTAAAAACAGAAACCGCGGTCTACTGGTCAAAATTAAACAATGGTACTTTTTGTATTTCTTTATTTGTAGGGATGGTTTTTGAGTGGCCCTGAAATTTATGTCAAACATCTCCATCCTGCTATTCAAAATGCCTATTGTTACCAAAATAAAAATTTCTTTAAAGGTCAAAACTAAAGGAAAAATTGGAAAAAATTTGAAATTAGGATACAAAATAATGAGTTTCGTATTTTAACACATATTCCTTGGCTTTTAGGCGAAATTCATATTTTTGCATATTTGTCACAAATAGGAAGAAGTTAATGGGATTTTAAAACTACATAATATGTCGTAATAACCGTCAAATCTTCAATTGATTAACTACTTTATTTTAAGTCCGACTTTCTGTAATAGATGCACGAAAATGAGTTGCTGCATTTATGTTTCTAGTGTAACAGTGAAATTCGTAATTTTGTTCATTTAGCAAATCGTCGCTAAACTTCCAAAATGCCGTATGCCAGTATTTATGCGGGGTATGCTTTTCCACATAAAAGATTTGTCGAGACTGAATCTATCATATTCCAAAATGTCATACATTTCGGCCAATCAGAACATTTAAAATTAGTCAAGTGACGAAAATTCAAATACCGATTGATTGAAATATTGTGCTTCCAAAATGCTGTATAAAATTTGAAAACTTTCCTAAGTATGGAAATGTTAAACATTATTTTAAAAACTGGGATTCTTTTAACAAACTAAGTAAAGGTATTCCTTTTTCTTTTATAAAATACATGTAGCAATATTAAGTGTCTACATCAGCCCCGTTCACTGCTCTTGCATAATAACTGAATGCTAACCACGTTTTGAGACACACATTTTTAAAACCTACATTACCTTGCCTTTTTTATGAAATAAGCAGTAATTGAAGCAAAATCAGCCTTTTTACTGCCTTTTTTGACTTCTTGATAGACACAGGAAAAATAATTACCTGGCTTTGTAAAAAAAGACAGTTACAACATTTTGTGACCACTGTACGAGACACATTTTGTAATTTCATTCAATGGATATCGTGAGAAAATTATATTATTCATTTACATTATTATTATATAAACTTGAATTGTGTAATGGGTTAAATGATTCCTGGGTGGTCCTCTACCAAATCGATTTTTGGTACTGATCCGAAATCCAAGATGGCCAACACAGCTTGACAAAGTTTAATATTGGATCCTATGGAAAATGTGCTTGAAGATCTTCTTGGAAATGACAACGACAGTTGAAGTTGAACGTGTCCATAAATGTTCGTTGGAAGGTTCTCTATAAACAGCTTGTTTTCGATGCCGATCGGAAATCCAAGATGGCCGCCACATAGTTTAACATTGGACTCTATAGGAAATACGCTTGAAGATCTTCTTGGAAATTACTAAAACAGTTTAAAGCTGACCATGTCCATAAATGTTCGTTGGATGTACTGTACCAAAACTGTGTTTTTGATGTCGGGCGGAATTCCAAGATGATCGCCTCGGTTGAACATAGTTTTACATTGGACCCTATGGAAAATGTACTGGAAGATCTTGGAAACGACTATAAAAGCTGAAGCTTACTATATCAATGAATGTTCATTAGAAGGTCATTCACCAATAATGTGTTTAAGATGCGGATTGGAATTCCGAGAAGGCCGCCGTCGTGGAAAATAGTTTAATATTAGACCCTTTCGGGAAAAAAAAAACACTTGAATATCTTCTTTTTGGAAACAACTACGACAGTTGAAGGGAAACATGTCCATTAATATTTACTAGAAGATCCTCTGCCAAAACCATGTTCTTACATGTATGCCAATCGGAATTTCGGAGATGACCGCCACCGCGAAACATGTTTAACATTGGACATTATGAGGGATACGGATGAAGATGATATTCTTGGAAATGTATGACAGTTAAAACAGACAAAACATGTCCATGAATGTTCATTGGAAATTCTTTACCAAACCTGTGTTCTTTTTTATGCAGAATAAAATCTCAAGATGGCCACCATCGTGGAACATAGTTTAACGTTGGACCCTATGAGAAATGCACTTGACAGTATTCTTCCTGGAAATGACTTAGATTTAGTTAGTTTAGAACCAGGTGAGCGACACAGTCTCAGGTGAGCTTCTAAACAGAAATATCAGCATACTGAGATATACACTCCTACAAAAGTTAAGCGCCACCTTATTTATTTTGTAAATATCTTTTTTTAAAATTTATATTTATAACATGTGGTTTTGCG
>JAOXYJ010040054.1:0-12205 GCA_028566555.1 Lithophaga nigra
ATCTTTTGTGCGTGTGTGTGTTTGTGTGTGATTTGAATTTTTTTCAAAAACAAAGTTATTTTTCATAGAGGAAGTATTTATAGTAGTGTCAAAATGGGAAATGTACACCACCTCTGATTTTTCATCTCTTTGCCCAAAACCTAAAAATGGGATGCAAATGGACAGTGTATCAATTGAGTACTAAATGTAATTTGTACAGAACATGATGGTATCACCATAAAAGGTGATGGTAAAAAATAGAAGAGGGACAAATTAAAAAGACATACAAACATGTCGCGTCTCAAATGAGTATTAAAAAACAATGGCAACTGGAAACAGAATGGGAAGGGGATAATACCATAAAGGGAGATAATAGTAGTAGTAGTAACATAGATCGTTACAAACAGTTCTTCATGCAGAAACAACAGGACCTGGACGACGAAATAGAGCAGGACGAAAAGCATCAGGAGGTCAGAAAGACATATTGTGACAATCCTATAATGGTAAGGTGGGATGGAAACAGACAGAGGTGCAAATATTGCGGTGTTGACGATGTGTACCACCAATATGTCTACAAGTTAGACGAAGTAGCAGACACCTGCAGTGCTCTTCTGAGGAGGATAGGGTATCGTAAATGCAAGCCTGGAAGAGACGGACTTTCCTGGAGATATAGGAAGCAAACGATCAAGGAAGGCGATGAGGATGTACCGATCGGAGGTAAAATCCAAGTAACTAAGACCGTAAAGGAACTTCAATGAATCGCTAAGAACGAAGTCTCAAAGGATATTCTAGGAGTCAAAAGACGCGTTGATGAAGCACATCGAGGAAAAGACCAACCGAAGGTTCGAGCACAAGGAGGTCTTCACGAGAAAGGAGCTCAAAGCACTCGCGAAGAAACGGGCCTGGCCTAACTACTCCCGGTTGAAGAGAGATGACCTCACTAGGCGAAGAAGGACATTAAAGAGGCTCATGTCGACAATAAGATCGAGGTAGTTGGCAAGCGTGACGCATTGAACGGTGTATTTGGCACGGTCACTATCAATCCTCTGAAAGACCATGGGGTAGACACGTTCTTCAAATGGAGTGGTAGCACCATCCTAGCCAGAATAGCTGATGCACTGAACGAGAAGAAATGGTTGAAGATTCAACTGGTACTCAATGCAGAGATGGTGAAAATAAATCCCGCGACCGGGGCACCCAAACTTCAGATCATCTTATGCACTCATTATCAAGTCGATGTATGTGGAATTGGAGTTTGCGTCAATGGAGCAGAATGTCAAAGAGAGTTTAGCGAACTTCCAGTGCAAGGGTAGTGGGTGGACGTTCCGGAGCACGCAACACCTAGCCATTCATCTGACCAAGTTCAGGCGGCTACCAGGGAGTGTGTATATACCATTCCGACCAATTGCACGAAAGAAGGCGATAATCAACTTGAAGAACGACGATCTAGAATGCTTTGACTGGACTGTGCTCTCAGCTCTGCATCATGATGATATAGACAAGTACCATCCTGATCGAGTGAATCAGTACAAAAATTGGGCTAGTTCGACGGCATTGAGTTTCCAGTGTCATTTAAGGCAATCAGTAGGTTTGAGAAGTTGGGCGGAGACAATAACGTCAACGTGTTCGGTTACGACGATTAAAAGAAGGATGGGGAGGAAGGTGAACTGGAAGTGTTCTCCTGAGAATATCAAAGAACACGAGGACAGGGTACGTAGGGCTTTTGTTTATAAGCAACGTTGAAAAACGACAGTGCTGTTTCATGAAGAGTCTGTAGCGACTCTTGACTTCTCAAGTGACGGGCCGTAAGGATGCGGCTACTTCTGCCGCAGGCGTTTGAATCACTTCACCAGACAAGATATCTTAGACAAAAATCTTGAGTACTGTAGTCAAAAGACATTGGTGACGATCGAGATGCTTAAGCCTGAAACATACCAACAGTTTGAGAACCAAGTGAGATCGATGAAAGTACTGTTAGTGGTGTTCGCAGACTTTGAATGTTTCACCGGATACGTACAAACAGAGAGAAAAAAAAACAGCGGAAAGTTTGCAGAGCGATTGACGGAGATCGTAAAGAGATTTGCTAAAACAAATGAGGACAGGTATGTGATAACTTCGAAGTCCATACTGGATCTCAGGCAATATAAATCGTCCGCCGGTGACAGCCATACACTCAGGCTAACCAGAAGCACACATCATCCGGATTCTGTAACTACATCAAATGCTTGGACGAGAAGGTGTACGCCAGAGAGCAGTAATCTACACCATGCAGACGGAAGGTGAATACGTGGCACAGATCTTCGTGGACAGACTCGAAATAGACATCAGAGACCTGTACCAACAGAATGACTTTCGAAAACCGATGGTAATGACTGAAGAGGATAAGAAAGCGTTCGAATTAGCAATCGTGTGCTGGATCTGCAACAAGGATCTAGGAGAGGACAAAGTGAGGGATCACTGCCATTTTACGGCCGAGTTCAGAGGAGAGGCACACAACGAATGCAACCTGAAGTATGGAGTGCCCAAGTTCATCCCGGTGATCTTTCACAACCTAGCAGGGTACGACAGCCATCTCTTCATTAGGAATCTTGGAGCGACTGCAGGGGAGATCACGTGTATTCCAAATACGGAGAAGAGGTACATCTCATTTACCTTTTCCGGTTTCTGAGTACAAGGTGAGCGTTGGGAGGATGAAACATCTCATTTAAAACCTAAGATTCATTGAACGCAAGCCTGTAGAGTCTAGTATACATGACACCACCCAGTCGTTTGCGAACATGCAATGGACATTCGAACGTAAGCCACTGGACCCGGAGTTGTACAAGGTCGGGAAATTTATCTCCGAAAATGGAAGAAACATTACCCTGAGAGAGATCATCGATAGACAGAAGTTGGAATATATATTTGCACACCCCGATGACTATGAATTTGGAAGTCGAGTCATCAAGGGACAGAAAATGGACAAAATGCAGAGCAAACATTATTGGAGGAGTACCTGACCCGGACAAACGCCCTTGAGGAATGCGCGATGTGTTTCTATCAGTGGAACGGATTCGAAAGGTACTGGAACGCAGAAAAGATTGGGCTCTAAAACACGAGCCAGAAGATCCGACACACACTCTGCGTCAACCACATGTTCGACATTAATATGAAGAATGCACACCCTACCTTGCTGTCCTGGTACTGCCATGAGCATAACATAGACTGTGCTGGGCTCGACGCCTACATTCCGAACAGAGAGAAACTCATCGCCGACCTGATGGCTTACGACGGAATCACATGCGATGAAGCCAAGACGTTCTTGCTGGTAATAATAAACGGGATGAGAGTTAAGCTGAAAGCCGACGCACCCAATAACTGGTCGAGTACTACGAAGGAATGCGTAACATTATGGAGAAGGTGATCCAGCTGAACCCAGATCTGTACAAACTCGCCTGCCAATCCAAAAAGAAGAAAGGTACAGAGTGCAACATTGAGGGGACAAACGTCATGTGTACCGTCGAGAATAGAGCCCTGATGAGGGCCTTCGACTAACTGACTGAAGAAAAGATTGAAGTAGGATCCCTCGGGTTCGACGGGTTGATGATCCACAAAGAAGGAGTGACACGCGACATATTGGCCCGGATCATCCAAGTTAAAAAAATAGAAACCGCTGTTTGTTGGTCAAAATTGAAGCGGTATTTGAATTTCTTTATTTCCTACCACCGGATCGATACCACTGCTTGTGGACTGTTAGACCCCGAGAGTATCACCAGCCCAGTAGTCAGTACTTCGGTGACATAAGATCAGTTTTTACTAATGATGTTCCAGACGCTGTAACAAAGAGATGGGGCAATCAACAATTCAAAGACAGCTTGGATGATATTGAAGCATTACAAACAAAGATTAATCAGATGACAATGGAGTTGAAACGCATCGAGAGGAAATATGATGACTCAATCAAAGACTTCGAGAAAGATGTACGAGAGAGAAGTCGGTAGGAAGGAATGTTACTACCAACGAAGGTAAGATGAACGTTGGCCTAGATATACAGAATCATGCAATTCTTAATTTTTCAGCCAGTCTCTAAATGATGGTATGCAAAAAAATGGCATGAATTAGTCAGGGCGATTCAAGGCAGGATTAATGTAGTCGACAAAAAGTATGAACCACTTGATAATCAGTTGTTCGACAACTGGGATAGGACAACTAGCATGGAACCCTTGTTAAGCTGAAACATCCCACGACAGACAAGATTGGACGCAGAGCCACTTTTGAGAGGTATAATTCAGAATTACATATAAGCGAAGACCTGCAACATAAGGTATAGTACAATAAGGTCGAGAGGAGATTAAAGCCTTAGAAAGAAAGATCAACGCGTTTCAACCAGACGAGAGAGTGAAGACACAATCTCCAACCGAACACAAAATCGTAGTTGAAGGCGTCTCACTCCTCGGGTGATACGTCGCCATACAGGTAACAGACCACTTTAGCCTTATGTTACTGTCGGCTCGCTTCAGTGGGAGTCATCTTGATGGATCTGTGCTCTGTGGTGTTGTACTGATGAACGAGATCGTTCAAGACGTCGAAAAACTTACGCGTAGAGTTGGCTGAGAAATACTTGAACCTCTTCTGTTCATGGTTCGGTTTTAGCGTTCGACGACACTCGACTTCTCCTCGTTTTCGGTAGAGTAGAGCTCGACATCGTGCTTTCGGAGTAGCTCTTTGACCTCCTTGTTGTAAAACTCCGTTTCTTTGTTCGTTCACTTCTTCTTGGTAACGCGGGTCTTGAACACTGTGTGGAAGGCATCTCTGACATTCGCGTCCTTCTTGTCTTTGAGTGGTACTAACCAGCTGTACTTGGAGAAGACATCGATGGTGCTCAAGACGAATTTGTATCCCTTGTTATCGCGAGAGAAGGCACTCATGTCAACGAGATCGGCAGTCCACGTCCACACCTCCAACGATCATCCGACATTTGTGGAACTTAATTCGAACACTGTTCAGCTAGTTCATCCCAACAACGAACTTTTTTTTTTCTGGACGCCGAGTCCGAACCTCACCTTGGTACCTATAAGGGGTCTGACGATGCTGCCATCTATTTTTTCTCTTGTCATCGGGCTTCCGATGCGATCAAGTTCGTTTAGCATGTTCTTGTCGCAGACGGAGTTACGTAAGGTCGTGTTCTTGTGTTTGGCGTAACAGACGTAGTGACGGTAAGCTGCCTGATCGATTCTGTTGATGGGCTTCGACCAAGGTTTAGACGTTCCATCAGGGTTCAGACGCTTATGCAGTTTGGTACCAGGTCCGGTGAAGCTGTGATCCGGTATATGCATCTCTACCGGTAGTCGGTTGATCAGTATATTCACGAAGCTGGCACCCTTAGTGACAACGAACTGAGACTTCTTCAAACCGCGCACGTTCCAGCCTTCGGTCGCCGGCCGTCGCTTTTCATAGTTTCGTGGACGGTTCTAGTGTCTTCCTCTTGCAGCTCACCCAGCAGATTATCCTTTATTTAAATCGGCGTTGAAAACATTTCATACAATGAAGCAGCTGCAACAAGGCATAACCACTTTTCCCTCCACAGAGGTCGATCAGAGGTCTAATCGTTGGGAAGTCAGACTGCGGTAAGACAACGTCGATGAATAACCTCCTTCTTCGATCGGAGTGACTGGACTACGATCGTTTGTACGTCCTCGGAAAATCTGTTATAAGCCCATCTATCAGCTTAGAGAAGAGATTTTCGAAAAGACATACGCGAACTCCTCTCTGTCAAGGACTAATATTCCGATTCATTGATCGACGTTGTCGATGAACTACCTTCACCGAGACAATGTAGCAGTATTGACACGTTCTTCTTCCAACAAAGCAGCGGCATACGGCAGCCGCGCGAACTCGGCGCGACAAAACAGAATTTGCGTGTAAGGGGATAGGTGTAATGGCTTATGGTGTAAATGGAGATGGGGAATGCTGCAAATGGTTTGTGTGGGCAAATGGGAAGTCGTATATTGGGAATGGTGAATGGGGAACGGGAAATTGTTTATTGGTGTTCGCTAACGAATAATCAAATCGGCTATTTTTATTATTGTTATTTTATTTCAATTTATGTTTTATAGTTTCTTTCTTCTTTTTAACTCCATTTGAATAAATTTTACCTTAAACTTGTAAGCAAACAAAAATGGTTTATGGTATAAATAGGGAATCGTGTTTGGGGAATGGGGAGTGGTGTATGGGGAATGGTATATAGTGCGTATATGGGAATGGTTCAGTGAGGAATGGGGAATCGTGTATTGGGAATGGTGTAAATGGTAACGTTGTACGTTTCAATCTCTGTGCCTCCGGGGGCGCCACATCAACGTTGACTGCATCTAACTTTGCAAGAAATACTTTAGATTGCCGAGAAAATTTATCAGAGAGAACGCAAACTCTACCATATTTATCGCGACTACTGAACGGACCTGACCATTGAGGAGTTTATGACGTTGTGCAATCGTTGCTCGTCCAAGCCTCACGCTTCCGTCACCATCGACCTCAAAAGCCCCAAGACAAACGGCAGGTACGATACAAATTCGATGAGTTCTATTTAGTCTAAATAAAACATGTATCTTTTCATCTGATAAATCAGTGCGCGCTGGAAGGGAGAGACGTCATCATTACGAACAACAGTACCTACAGTTCAAGCCAGGCGGATTGTTGCGCTGGAGAGATAGATGTGCGACGTGCTCTGTGAGACATCACCTCAGGCAGTTCAGAGCAATGTCCCAAGGGGTATGTGGATGTGAGGACAGGATAAGTGACTAGAGGAGTCTTTGCTCTACTTGCATCTCAGAACATCGCTCGAAGCGTGAAGCATACCTGGAAACGTCAGGATGAACATCTGATCTGCCAGAGATGTAGCAATGAATTGAACTCTAAACCCACTGCCGATAATGACTAAAGTAAATTAATTAGATATGTACATAGAGTTAAGATCCAAGCGAAACCATGTGAAGTGAAGATGATTCGGGGTCCTCAGCGTACTTTTTCATCTCATCCGGTTGATAGATCATAGACTCATGGATCTTTCAAAAGCTTAGATGCTTTAGGGCAACCGCTTGTGAGTGTTCCAACGACAACTTACAAAAGGTTTGCGCATACGGAGGCCAGCCTTCAATTAAACGATCGTAGTTGTTGAATACAAACTTAGAAATGCTCAACCAAACCCTTGGAAACGTTCAAAGACTCTTCTGGGGGCATTCGAACGTTGACTTGGTTGTGTCGTGCGTATCTCGTGTGAGTGTCCGAACAATTGCCATGAAGCATTCACTCCAATGCTATGAAGCGTTCACCGCAATGCTATCGACAATTCACCCCAACGCTATTTAGCGTCCGTCTTAACGCTATAGAGCATTCACCCCAGCGCTATTGAGCGTTCGTCTCAACGCTATTAACATTTATCACAACCCTATAAATAAAATAGTAATATCACTCATTAAGATTACCGATCCCAAGCAGTGCGAAGCTCTTGCTAATTAATTCCAGGATGTCAAACGCAGCATCCAAGCTCACAACATACAACAAGGACGTAAGAAACAAGGGGTTGAGCCGTGATCTTCCCAAGCTTTTCAGACCCGGTGTAAAAGCATAAGAGAAGACCGCCTCTCAGATCAGCAAACAATACCCACACCGCTGCCAGCATTGCCACCCCCTTGATATTTCGCTGATCCATTGCCCATCGATCCAACAAGTATCCACAAGACCTTGGACCCCTAGCACAAAAGGATCTCCAACTCAGTATGACGGACAAGGCAGACTATTCATCTGGATTTTGATCTCAAAGACAACGACATCTTCATGGGAAGCAAACTGGTGGGGACGATATCTTTGTGGATAGTGTCCTGAACAAAGGAATGCCATACTCTGGGAGCTCGTTGTCAGGAAGCGACCGGAGACGTTTGAACCCGATGACTTGGACAACTATGCTGAGATCTTGAAGTGCTTGGGTGCGATGTATCAAGGAAATGATGTTCATCCTAGGACTTCTAAAGCTAGTAAAAGCTACAGGTGGAAGAACATATATACAAACAGGTGAATCCGGGTACGCAGTCTTTCTACCTTCAGAATTCGACCAGCTGTTGGATCGATTAAATCTTTGTAGAGCGTCCTACGAAGCTGGGAACAATGGTGTAAGAAACGATATTATAGCCATCCTCAATGCGATGAAACGATAAGGATGGATCAACAATGAGGAGTACAATACTGCCAATTGCAACATCCTATTAAAACATGCTGCAAACGAAAAAAAGAAGTTGTCGTCGGCGGTCGAGGCCTTTTTTGGCACTGTCGCCAAGTTTTTCGGACGGGTGTTTACCTCTTCGGATGCGACAATGCTGGAGAGTAAGGCTCTAACTGCTTCATTCAACTTCGTTCAACCCTATAAATACATAATAACCTTTGGTCTTCGACAAAACTATTTAGGAATACCAGTACTATGAGTATGGCTCCATCACGGGGTCGAATCTAAACAGCGCTGAAGCGGATGCGCGAATCAACATTGAAACTCAAAACCTTTTCACCCACTCATTCGAGAGTTATCTGCTAGTGGAGGGACAGTTTCAAAATAACAGTCTACAAAGATGGCGATCTAATCTCGCTGGTCAACAACGCCGTCATGTATCTGTTCAAGACCATCATATACAATCTTTCAGGACAGGCCAATGAAATTCTCAGGTACCCCAGGGTTGCCATGACCATGTTTTGACTTTTGATTTACCCGTGCGGCTTTTCTAATCCTAAAGTTTCAATCAGCTATGGTTCAAGGATTCATCTGCCGATGTCGCAGCCGAAAACAAGTTTTGCTACCAGGAGAGGCAGAACCGATCGTCAAAAGTTCGTTCTTGTTTGCTATTCCGTTGAAGTACGTCTTCTGATTTGCACAGGATTACGACAAACTAGTGTACGAATTCAAACACGAGTCGATCCTCGTTCTAGACACTGAAAACGATGCTGTGTGCAGAGAAGCCGGTGTCAACGAAGTGGCTAAGATCGTGTTGAGTAAAGTTTTTTGGTTCGTTCCCCACGTCCTACCTTCTAACGAGACCAAACTACAGTTGTAAGAAACGATCGATTGCAAGGTCAAACTGAACATCGGTTACGGCATGACAGTTCGATTCCATAGCCGTTCCGGGGAACACAAGATTCAGTTGGAGGTTGACCACTAAAAGTAGTCCCGATAAGCCTAAGTGGGTCATCGTACCGTTTCATACCGACAAGAGTAATGGTCAGACTGCAAACCGTGCCATCTTCGAATATTGTCGATTGCGCAACATCTACATCACGCTAGAGGTATCTCGATGTGGACTACAACATATCCTTCACACGCAACAGAGTGGCTAGAGTTGACAAGGAAGCGGCAGACGTCAGCGGAATTCAACATGGATCGTCGCATCAGCAACCCCAACATCACTCCCGCTGATTTCTTAGACCTGTATCCGTTCTTTGTCTTCAATGTCAGTAAACAGAGTGAGAAACTCAAGGATTCCATAGTGGACATCTACGCCAGGGCCGAGTTTGTGCAAAATGTTCTAGCTAATACTCAAGCCTTTGCTCAGATAGGATTATTCGGTTCGAGTCTGATGGTAGGAAAACGAGCATCGTATTCTAACCTTTTCAATGAATGATAAATATATAAGTGCGTAAGATCTACTGCAATGAATCGCTGACAACAGCAACCCAAAGCAAGCGTTTTCTTTTATCGTCCCTGGGCATGACAGTCGAATCATCACTAGATTTGACCCGAGCGTTCAACTGAAGAACGACAGAAGCTATGAAATGGCCTTAGTCCACCTGGAAAATTATTATTCTTTTCCCAACATCCATCCGGGAAATAGCGTCATTCACTGCTCATCCAATGAGGGAAAAACCTGGTTTACCATCAAGTTGAGCGCCGAGTCTTACGGTATTGTGGACATCAAGAATGAGATTCAACGACATCTGCGACATAAATTTAAGATCATCATCGGTACCAATACCATTACGTGAGAGCAAATCTAACCTTAGTCAAAAATAATCTTGTGAACTTTGATGTCGACAACAGCCTAAATACGGTACTGGGGCTCGAACGAGGAAGGTATACGTTTGATAATGCGGTTACACAGATGGTTAGAATATCCCCAATATCATCAGCATCAACAGCATTCAAGTCAATAACGATATCATCCATAGGAGCTATGTGAATGGTTTGCAGCTATCTGCAATCTACAGTTTCTTTCCGATTTTTCAAAGCCCACAAACACGGTGTATTTACCTGTGACGTTCAACACCATCTACCGCAAGGAAACTTACCTGTAGTGTAATTAAATGAGTTATCAATTATTTACACTCCATGAAGATGAAAGCGTATGGTTAGATTCTCATCTCTGAGATCGATTGGATCTCCAGCTTGAACTTGACACAGTCAAGTCGGTAAGTTACAACTAACTGCAAAGAAGGGATGTTCGACCAGCGTCCGGTTGGTTCAGGGACCTATTATGGGAACATAAGATGCTACTCACTAACCGGTAGATTCATATGATTACCAAGCTGTTGCAGTGGTATAGTTTTGGAGCTCAGTGAGAAGCAGTTGCGACGCAATATGCAGAACAAAGGTGGTTGCTTACCTATGCTGGCAGGACTTACTATGAGAGCTCTTCCCAATGGTGGCTAAAACCGTTCTACCAGCAGTAGAAGTTGGCGCTTTGAGTGGACTTAGCGTTCTAGCCATAAACAAGGCTCTCAGAATTGTACCTTAAGAAAGGTTGAAAAGTATGTGAGAATATTCTGGTTGATGATTTTTATCTCAAACCAGCTAAAATTTCAAAAACCTACGGCGATCGGTTGTACCTGAAACGGGGTACGCGATTCTACGAAGTTTCTGGGTTAATACTCGGTCCCAACAGCCCCTTCAAGAACATTCCTCTTTTATGCATGTTCATCTAGGCCATAAATAAATGGGTGACGACAAGAATCGAATGTATAGAAGAACTTACGAGGAAGGTACGAGCATGCATTGAGGATATACAACCGATTGGACAATACCGTCTCCGTTGCCGTAGGCGTGTGTTCCGTTATCAGTCTGTTGTGGACCACTGGCACCGTGGGATCAGCTTTGACGGGTGTAGGCATTGCAGCCTGTATTCCTTGCGGGTTTTTTGGCCTGCTTGAGTGCCATTGCTGTCATGCTCCTAACCTTGATCTCAAAACGTATTGCCAGGAGAAAGAAGAAGAATGGAGTCATTGTGCGCTTAGCGAAAACCCATAAATCCCTGGTCGAAAGCAGCGTCAGCTATTGACGACGATGACGCTCTTGACGACGTTGAGTTTGCCGAGTTTGTCACATGCTTGAAGAACTACTACGACGGGAAAGATTACCTCCGTCAACCTTCGACTACCTTTAGTGAGGATGTCTCAAGTCATGTATCGTAGGTTTTTGACTCATGGTCCTTACTCTTTTCAATGGTTGTTACATTCATTGAAAAGCAGTTCCCTCCCTTTTTTCTTTGCTATCCTTTCACTCTCTCCTTAACTAAAAGATTCCAAAGTCGTAATACTTGAGTCTAGTCATCTTAGCTACTTCCTCCCATAGTTAACTATCTTATACTTTCTCTTGTTTATCGTCAACTTTTCGAGCTCTTGGCTTACCCGATCACGTGCCCACACTTTGATCATCTCACCATTTCTACTCACGGTAAGAAGCTTGCGTGATACTTTACACCCGTTGATCTCTTCAATGCTGTACACATTACCTTTCGGTAGCTCTCTCTCCATTTCAACGGAATCTCGTTCATCATTCTCCTCCTTCCTTTCCTGTTCTCCAACTATTAAGTTTCTTTCGTGGTAAGTTCTTCCATCCCATACGTTCCTTCTCATCACCATCTTACCCCTTCCATGTTCTGTACAAATGCCATTGTTCTATTAGTGCTCAATTGGTACATTGTCCATTTGCATCTCATTTTCATTTTTCGGGCAAGAAATCGTGACTTTGCCTTGAAAAATCAGCAGTGGTATAGAATCCCCATTTTGAGACTACTATTTATTGGAGGGAAGTCACTAATAGTAATCATCTCCCCTTAACAATTTGTGACTTTAGCAACTCTTTCAGTATCGGGAATAGGTCACCAGATATTTTTTTTCCATATTTAATTTTCCAAGGAAATACTCATTTTACACCTATTAGGCTCTGGAAGGGAGGTTCCTTAATAATCTCCCCATGAATTTTAGAAAAGAGGTA
>JAOXYJ010040162.1:0-12205 GCA_028566555.1 Lithophaga nigra
TTTCAATATGTATACATTTCAATATTAAACATTGCGCTGCTTTTAATGTGACTATACATATCAATACACTAGCGCTATTGGACAGTGCCTACCTGTAGAATATCCTATTTGTTTCCAGTTTCGTCTAATAATTGCTAAAGAATGTCTTAATCCCATAAATATCTTCGATTACCAGATATAACAAAGGATGCATGACGGGTAATACATGCATAGTAAGAGACGATGACCCCGTCGAATAACCTGCTCTCAGTTCTTTTGGAGATCATGCAATCTCCGCTGCATTTGTATTTATATTGCCTTATTCCATTTGTTCTCATGAATTTTACAACAGCTTGGTATAGTACATCTATATTTTACTTTCAAAATCAGCATGGAGGTTAGGAACTCAATGTTTTTGGGTATGGCCTTCTCTAACACCATCATATTGAAACTGTTTCTCAACTGCTTAGGTTGGGAGGAAAATGGGGAAACTTATACGTTTATGCGCAGAAACTTAAACAGTTCACACTAGTTGGTTTAAATATCTATATATTCATTAGAATTTACTCCATATTTTTCATAATGCAAAAAGCGGCTATAATACTACGTTGTCTCACAAGACACACTGCATCATAGCTTAAGTATGACATCTCTGATATTTACCTAAACACGTAAAAGTCGTGCAGCCAAAAAGTACACATAATTCAAAGATCTGATGTAGTATCAGTTAAGTTTTGTTATACCTGAGACAATATGATGTCATGCAAACAATACGCTCTTACAGAAATTTATGACCTTATCATCGGCATTTCTAACTTTTATACATGTACCATATAAATTATATAGTTCAGTGTGAATTTAAAGGGTCTTTATTCCCGACCCGTGATAAAGGCAGTGTTTTTGAGAATAGTTAAAAATAGAGTGAGAAGATTGTTCAAATTCGTTTAATCAAACATCCATAGGACTAAACCAGGCCATCACCTAAAGACAGGAAATAGAAAACATCTTTGACATTGTAGTTAAATACACCCAAAGGAATAAGAATTATTCTATGATATGTTTCGTTTCCATCAGCTATTTTGTTCTATATATTTAGAGAAAGTTATATACGTGTATTCCATGTTACGACACGGTTAAAAATAATCACTGTTACTGTAAGTGCGTTGTCCTTCATATTTATATAAAAACAACAGATCTGTAAAATATTGACAACAACACTTCAAAACTCTTAAGTACTTCAATGACACTTCTTCAATAATACATGTAAACTAGTTCAGTTTAATAAAATCATGTTAAGGATATCACTGAAGGATTGGTGTATATTTGATGTTAGTGTGAAATGAAATAATTCACGTTTTAGGTTTTTACAATGAAGCATTGTCGCACGACTATTGCTGGACGTCCTGGGTCATGAAAGAAAAAAGTATAGCAAGGAGTTCAGTGTTCAAAAACGTTTCATATGGTAGAAAACGTTTTGCTATTTTTCGATAGGTATAAAACTACTTAAAATAAAAACAAAACAATAAATTTGATCAAGTAAATATCTCGTGACGATTGCTAGACGCCGATTTGGCTAACAACTGAAAGTATGAATAAACCTTTCATTTTTTAAACGTCCAAAAATTCAGGTGAACAGTATGTTTTATGTTGTAAAGCAATATTTCATGTCTTTACTACATTATTAATGAATTTATAATTATTGTGTTTCAATCCTCCAAACTGAACACAATGGCGAATGGATTTGGATGTACCGGCATTTAAGGCAGATATGTATACTTCACTTTTCAAGATCCGAAAAAGCTCTTTGCAAGAAAACGACAAATATATTATCGTTTTTACCGACAAAATTATGCAACAAATGTCTAGAAAAACGGTACAGTACCATTTACTTTGCTTTATACGTACTAAGTGACTATTCAATTCCCCCTCCTCTTCTCCTTCTTCTTTTGAGAGTATTAGTGACTTTGGCCGATTTAACCAATCGGCCATGCCTAAAGGTATAAACCGATAAAATAGCTATCATCTGCCTCAGTTGGTCAATTCTATTAACACAATGGTCCGCGTTCGAATCACTAGTTTCATTCTTCAATCAAGCAGAATTTTTTTATTGACTTTTCCTTTTTTGTTTGATTTGAAAATGAAACCAACCGTTTCATACACGGACCCATTATAACTGTAAAATTTCCTTTGCCTGCCATTGCCAATACGCGTTTGGTTAACTTGTTGTCTAACATATCGGCATGACTCCAAAACGATTATGAATTTATGATGTTCGCAACAGTTTTATAATAATTTACAGTTTCAGAAGTTATTTTCATTCGTACGATATTCTCGTTTACAGCCACATCGTAGTTTTTAATGTTCCGTATTGATGGTACACATGTAGACAACTGACGTGTATTACCTTTAATAATTTTAATTAAATAAATAGGAAAACAAATATTTTTGTTATCAAAGTTTATTTTCTTGTGTACATATAGAGTTAATCCGAATTACTAATCCCTACCAATGTTCTCTGATCACATGTAGAAGCATAGAAATATATTTCTATACCCTGTCTTTGATTTTCATAATTCGGCATTTACCACTACCAGACTTTTTTCCTTTCAGCTGGTGAACATTTACAAAGAATCACTTGCTAATATGTAACGTAGCATCTCGAGTAAGGAACATAGGTATGGATTCAATAATTGAAAATATCATTTTGTCTGCGTAAGACAACGGCTTTCTGAGGACGTTAGTATCTTAATTTTGCCTTTTTAAACTTTAGGTTAAAGTATTGTTGTCACTACTTTTTGCAAATGTACTTATTTATCTATCAAATGAAAACTGCAATTTTCTTGTACGTACTATGATACAATCCCAAAATATGTTTTGGAAAATGACATGACTTCAAATCTCTTAAGTACTTCAATGAGAACATTTATTTAGTTCATGTAAACTTGTATAAAATATAAAATTAGGTCCTTCTTACATCGAATGAATGACACTTAGGAATGGTGTTTGATAATATGAGTTAAATAAAGACCCTACTGTCATTTGAAATCATTAATGGACGTTATAATTTCAGTGGCGGATCCAGGATTTTCAGAAAGAGGGAGGGGCGCTGGAAAATTTTGCCTGTAAGGGAGGGGCGGCTGTCAAAAATCTGCAAAATGTACAAAAAAACCCCCACATTTTTTGGCTGAAAGGGGTGTCCGGGGGGCTATGAATCTCATATACTAGTACAACTGATCGCCTTATCATATATTTACATTACACTGCATCGTGACTACCAGACATGCTGGGAGAAGGAAAGCCCGGGTAGCTATTCAGATGACCGGGTGAACCCCAGCCTTGCGTAGGTGTCTGTACACCTTGATATGTGGATAGGGCGAGCAGGCTACGAATTCTCTACACAATTTTAGGCTATGTTATGAGTTTAGGAATTAATGCAAAGCATTATATTTCGGAAAAAAGACAAGATAAAGACTATCGGAATCCTCCATTATCCACAATTTTAATCAAATGCTGAAATGGCAAGAGATTAACTGTATATAAATGCAACCGAAGAGTAGAGAATTTGCTCGGAGGCTGTAATTACTGGTTTATTCTTCATGTTTTTGTCACTCTATTGATAATCCGTGCATTTCAACTAAGACGAATCAATACATCGTTGGTGTCAGAACTGTACAAATGTCAGTAGGTCATTACACGCATTTAGTCTGCATTTTCATTGCTGCCTATTAATATGTAAGTATCTAGTGTTTTCGACGGAGCATCATCGACGCACTTTTCATTGAGTAGTGATCACCTTTAAACTTTTCCCAATTTATCCCTGTATTTTTTGTGGTATGACCTCCTCTTACATATTCTCCATTTAAGGATGAATGGCTGCAGTATTCATACCACCAAGCTCCCTTCCCTGTTATTGCACAGTTTCCATTCTTTACGTCGTTATCCTGATCAAAGGTGCTGAACTTCACTTTATGATGTAAAGCTAGACCATCACCTATAATAATAAACCGTTCACTCCTTTTTTAAGATGAGAAATGGATACTTAAAACTGACTGCCGTATAATATTTTAGTTATTTCAATACTATGATTCGGAATTAGAATTGTTGGCTTAATGGTCAGCTGTTGAATATTACATAATATATAAAGATAATTAATTAGATTGTCGATCAACGAAGGGTCTATATTAAAACGTCAAAACTGTTAAAAACTACTAATGACAGCTTAGGATATCAACCGGTCCTTTATGTTATTTTATGTATTAGGGATATAAATATTGTCGACTACTATAGATGTATTCTGTGCTCATAATTTCAAGACCTTATCATAAATTTTACTCGAAAAGAAGCTGTGTTCACTCTAATAATCTGATGCATTAGGTATGCTAGGGTTTTACTAATTTTAATGGAATGAATAATTTATTACAATTTAGTACAATTCATCACAAAAGTAAGTACGGCTGTATATAATGGCACACTGGACAATATGTGTCAGTAACTAAATGCAAATTGATCTTATTGATAACTACTCAAAAATTGACAAATAATACTTACAAATGTTTAGAACACTATCATGAAAAGTCATAATTTGACATACAATAAATTCATTAAATAAATCAACTCACCAGCATCACCACTGTATCCGTCTACATACAGTGTATACTTTGAAGTTGCATTTCCAAGAATGAAAGAAGAATATTTTGCATATTTCGTAACACCTTCCCAGTCTTCTAAATCTACACGTAGTTCCGTGGGACTCTGTGATGTCAGTATATGTATGTATTTATTGCCTAAAGAAGAAATATCAACTAAGTGCCTTTTTCATTTGAGAATTTTATTTTATTTTATAACCACTACCTATTATGTCATTGAGGCACTGTTGGCACCATGAAGTTTAATCGTCCACGTTTTACAGTGGTCTAGCGTGAAATTATGAAGATAATGGTTAGATGTTACTTCAATATGCAGTGTTAAAATGACCGGGATATATATATGTAACGAATAAAGATGAAGTAACGGAAAACGTAACATGCATGATAAAAATCTGTTTTTATAAATCATCGAAGGTTTCAATCTCTTCTTCAGGCAAGGAATGTTTTGTATATTTATGAATATATTTTTCTGGCAATGGTAGTATTCTGTGATAACTAAATGTCGAAATTAATTTTGAAAGAGTTTTAACTAATCGTAATCTGTTCAAATTTTTATTCAAGTTGGCTAAGATTAAATAACGAAATTTTAAAATTCCATTGAATAATTGAGATGTTAAAAATCAGTGCTGTTAAATTACTGTGAACACGGGCATTTTGTCCCTTTCGAAAATTCCGTAAAGCTCATTTTTCAATTTAAAACATCTCTCATTGACAGTCTTTGTTTGCATAATTGCCATGAGAAAATATCTTGGCCATGAAGAAATCTAATCAGCTTGTAAGATAGATATAGGTTGGATTTTAGGTAGAAATCTTTATTCAGATGTATATTCTTTTTATTTGTCAAAGTAGGCTTTACCTAACCAAAACTCTTGCTCTACATCACCAAAGCCATCTTCATATGCTGTCCAGCCTCTATAAAAATTTGTAGACCCATTGATTCTTCGTTGGAATACCTTAATTGAAAAAAAACATATTGCATGACGTCATATTCAACGTATGTGAATATAAACAAAAAGAACATTACGCTAAATCTTAATTTTTTGACAGATAAAGGTCCACTTATTATAATGAATATGCTAAGATACATTAAACGTTTAGAAATAAAAAAAAATAACCCCCCCAAAAATGAGTAAATAGTTTTATAAATGCTTATTCAGATGTTTTGAAAACTAAACTATGTACAGCGGTACAAATGCTCATTGGTGATTACAGGAAACAATTATTTTTAGCAGGATTTGTGTCTCATCTGATTGCAGACTTCGCTGTATTGTACATGGTCTGCTCTTTCTTTAAAAACAGAGAAAAGGATAAAAAAAACTCTGTTTTTTAACTGCCAGTTATGTAACCAGTTTTCGGTTTCTGAATATGTTTTACATTGGTTATTGTTGTAATTCAACTGAATATGTTTTACATTCATTTGGTTATTGTATAATCAATATTTTCTTTTCAAATGAATTTATATTCACTTATGTCCTAAGATGATTGCTACAACTTATGATAGGTTTTATCATCTTGTGGTTTTCTTTGACATAAATTTGATGTTCCCACAAAGCGACTACACCATGATAGATTAGTTTTATTTTAGTAAAAGATAATCACATACTTACAAAGCCTATAGCCTATTTAAAAATAAAACAAATATTACTTACAAGCCATCCTCCACCATCTGTTGTCATATCGCAATATACTTCTAACGATAAGGAGTCAGTTGGGTAGATTGTATATATTCCATCCGCAGTGTACCCGTTCCTTTGCCAGTCAACACAGTCTTGCATTTTGTCTTCTGCCGGTGATCCTTGTCACAGGAGATAAAATATTTATGAGTTTATTGTGTAATTTTTAAGTAGTGATTATTATACAGCGCTCCCTCATTTTATGGCCCCTCGCTTATCGCCACATATTTTAATCCACTTAGTAAGTTTTTATATAATGTGCTCCCTCGTTTTACGATCAAACTCGCACATTGCCAAATGTAGCCTTACAGGTGGCGAAAAATTGAGAGTGCAATGTACAGATATCATTCCAGAATGCGGAACTACCATTAAAATTGTTCAGTCATTATTAGAAATAAATCAGATTATTCTAGTCCCCCAGAACGTTACTAGTTACACCTAGTAGGATCACTGTAGAATGGGTGTAATATATTCGTATATTCAATATCCACGTGACTAGAGACAGGGAGCCTCTAGATATTTTATTCGTCTCAGAAATCAATTCTACTGCATTTATACAGTAACAACAATTCAGCGAGAAATAAATATCTTAAAAGTATCCAGGGTCGGTGTAATAATGTGATAGATGTGTATAAAGTTACATACGTTTAAACATATTACAAAAAAGAGGTAAGTGTGTTTTATCTTTGACTAAACGTTAAAATAATTCTGCAGAGAATACCTTCAGAACTTTTGTTTCTAATTTCTGCTAGAAGTTTTACTATTTCATCTCTTGATTCCTTTATTAGTTCCAACTCTAAAAATTAATAATCAGCACAAATTATAAAGAAGACATATATTTTAATGAAGAAAATTCGGTACTTAATTTATTCCGAAGTCAATACATCAATATATTATATATGTAAAAATGTATTATATTTAGTAGGAAGCAAAAACTGCTCAGAAACAAAGCTTAAACGCCTTTGCTTGTCCTCTTGTTGTTTTGTTTTCGGTTTGCTTGTATCATTTATCTCTACCAGTTCTTTCAATTTCAAGAAACTTTTTGAACCTATACTTACGTTTTTTTTCTGTTTAATCATTGCGCCTTGTACTTGAAGTAACCACTTTTCTGTGCGGAAACTATTTTATTGAAAAGCTCCAACAATAAAGCAATAACCATAAGCCCAGTTGCTAGTATTTCGGTACTGGCATGGAATTGATACATGTAATTTTAAATTTACCGTATTAAAATGTATAAAATTTTAGGAAACTAAGGAGTATCTCCCTCGTGCATAGCTCCGTCCTTAGCTGGTTTTTGGCTTTAACTTTTTGGTCGTTTTGGCATTTATTTCTGGTCTACAACCTTTTCGATGTTGTTTTGGTTTTCTATATATTTAGGCTTCGAGCAAAACTGATGAGACATTGTTTGTCGAAATGCGCATACTGTGCACTAAATTTGGTATCATAGATTGTTAATACAGAAATTTAACTAAAACATAAATAACACAGAGCAATTAAATTATAATTTACCTTGCTGACTTTCGTTACGGATTTTTTGTAACAGTAATATAATGTTTTCACAATATTCTCTTGAGAACATAAACTTCATGTAATCTGTAACAAAAACAATTAACATGAAAAGTTTGAATGAAGTAAATTTGTTGTTTATAACGTTTCATTTTATAAATTGAAAAGCAAACTGCAAGAGTGGGCGTGCAATACAGTAAAACGTTTATTATCAAGTTTAACGAAAGATATTTATGAGCAAAAAAAAAAAAAAAAGCAAACGTACTACGTGTAATAAATGAACACTACTCTGGATATATATAGTATGACATTTTATGTTTCATTAATCAGTAAATTAAATTATATATATAGCTTGCTACGTACTTCAAAAAGATATTGACGACTTGTTTTGATAATAGAATAAGAGAAAATGGTTCGAAAGCAAAATGTCATGAACGAAGTAATATTTAACATGTAAAGGAAATCGCGTAGACAAAACATCCATGCATACTATTAGCAGAAAATTGTAAAGTGAAAAGTAGGTGTACATATAATAATTTTTAAGTAACAGTCTATACCTGCATTACTATATTTGTACTATCACTACATGCAAAGTGTTATTAGATGTAGTTTTTCTTCATATCTATTCACAATCTGAAACCATTTCGTTGGTATAATGGTAAAGTTTACCTTAAGGTATATCATACTATTCTTAATTTCATTTTTCTTCACAGTTACACCACCGTTAAGGGCAGATTATTCAAACAAACATCGGAAATTTATGACATATAAAGTTGTTAAACACGACTACACGGTTTATTCACCTGCCAAAACACTCTTGATCTCTTCTTTAAATTTTAGTCCTTCCGTTCTCAATATACTACTCAAAACCTGATTATAATCTGAAATAATATACTGCACCAGTAAATTTATTAAGTGATAGCCAGGAATGTAATGAATAATGAATGAAAATTGATAGATTAAAAAATGTACATTTATATTGTTCACAGACATATGTTTCCTACAAATTCATAAAATCAAGACCCTGTTTCCCAGAGTATAAATACAATGCACATACAAGATGAGTGCTACTGCACGTTCTTCATCACAAAATCAAGAACGTAAAGTTCATACACTAGGACAAATGTTTACAATACTAAAAATAACATATTGATGGTCATTAATTTTCTTTCTATATGAAAAAAGTTCCACCTCTGAACTGTTTTTACTTCCACCTTTGACTTCTCTTGTGACGAAAGTTTTCTTAAAAAAGAACTATGTTTTTATCAGCTAAGAAACAGAAATGTATGAAGCAGAAGGGTTATCGTAGCCACAAGTACAAAATTTTGATTTTCGTTGAAACGAAAAAAGCAGGTCTACATTTTTGCGCTTTTTGTGCATTCATAGTTTGTCATTCAAACTGATTCTGATTAAGACTTGAATGAAAGCTAATGTCCGTATCATACATTTGTATATATATAGAAATTTTCTGACCTTGATTTGACATTGAATCGTTTGACAGTGGCCATTGTGGTAATCCTTTTTGCTGCTGTTGAGCTGCATTTAAAGTTCCAGCTACAATAGAAAAAACTAAGGCTATTTCTCCTAGAATCATTTAAAAACTCAAATGCAAAAATCAAATGTATTTGTTAACTGTGGTGTACTACTTATAAACAAAATATTTGTTTCATTGTGTCTCTGTATCAAGGGATCTTTTATTACAAGGGAACCCCGGGGTATAGAAATAGCTTGCAAGGTAGAACCTCTTCTGACTGGACTGTTCGTGGTTGTATGGGGTGACAAATACATAACCTGTCCATCGGATGGGGACGAAACATCAAGTTCCTGTAGTGGGAGAATACTCTCTGCATGAACACTTGTAACAAACTCATTTTGAGATGAATGGTCTGCAGATGGCTAAATTTTCCGTCCCTACCCATTCTGTCTTCTTTTTCCCGTGGCATTCAAAAGTTTCCGTCCACTAACACATATTAGTTCCCCCCATTGTCTGTTGACTTGTTCAGGTCCTGATAATGGCTGGAAAATCGCCAGCTGGACGTTTGACACCAATCAATCAATCATACAAGACTACCAAAATCATAGCTTCCACACGTTTGTGGCTTGCATTACAAATAGGAAAATTATAACGGAATTACGCTTGCTCTTGTCCAGGAAACTACTTTTAAAGACTACCAAAAATATATATTGAAATCATGGCTTCCACAGTTTAATGGTCTTCGTTACAAATAGGGCGATTATTACGTAATTTCCATGTCTATATTTTTTGGTTTCTTGAAAAATATGAAAAAAATAAGTGTTGCATTGTCTTTTAATATAAGACCATTATGTCTTGCTCAACAATCGCAAGAGACTAGGTAGTCGATTCATTACGGTCGCCGACTCATAATCACAATCTTAATACTGCTGTCGCGGGTTCGGGTCCTGCCCACGGTGCTTCATGTTTAAAGATATCCATACATATATATATATAAGGTCGTGTGTTTCACCGGGTAAGCTGCTCAGCTGTCCTTCCCCCAATAAGTCTGTTAGTTCCGATATAGCTGCAAACTGCTAAAAGTTAAACCCCAAAAACAAAATCCTAAATTTGACGATTACTTACACCTGATCTATGAAACTTAAGGAAAGTATGAAAACAATAAGATCTGCGTTCTACCATAATCTATACCACAAAACTGGTGACAAAGGACTCCTACACTCCAAGATCTATGGCAAAAGAGACGACTACTTTCCTTATAGTAAATGAGTAGGGCACATAATTCCACGTTTCGGCCCTACAACTTAAGTATGCAATATTTCTTTCAGCAATAAAACAATTGGCATATTTTCCACTCGTCATAATGAAATGTCCTTCAAAAATTAGTTTCGTGCTGGATATAGATGAAATATTGATAGCCGCTTATCACGGAGTCGATCCTCCGACAGTCACCATATCAATCAGTCAACGATTAGGTCTAATTTCAGTATTTCTCACAAAAGGCAATTTTTAAGTAATAAAGTATAAATGATTTTGAACCCTATTTGCGATAAAAACTATTGGCCGCATTCCCCGACGTGAGATGTAAAAGTGCATTCGATCAGAAAAACATCTTTGAACGAGTAATTTTGATCGAAGAATTGGACCAATGTTTTCTTCAAGAAAAAGTTTGGAAAAGGTGTGCAATTTCGATAAGAACCTAAACTTTTGTTGGGTAACATAGGTGTGTCGTCACTGAGACGCTGATAGTAACCGTACATACCAAAAGTGCTACTTTTGTATTAATAATGTTTAAAATTATTATTCAATTTCATATTTTATGTATTTACAAAAATCCTAATTTTTCCCAATTTTAGAGCCATTTAAGATCCTTTGTGATCCTACTCATGTCACTGTCTTGAGCAAAACATACCAGCTTTGCGTATTTTGTGCCAATAATATGATACGCTAGAGCCTGTACCGTAAGTTTTTTGAAACGAGGTAAACTGTTGACAAGATAACTGGTTCAGCAGACAATCTGATTGACGTCATGCCAAAGTATATTGTACTGCCGTCACCAGGAGCTGGTGAAGCCCTTCAACGTGTGAATGTACCAGCTAGGTGATAATTTGTTTTGTTACGGGTCGATCGGCTGAGCTCTGCATTCCAGAACTTGACTATTCCCGTATCTGATTATTACTGGACTTCACATGAATTGCACGACGGTAATCATGGGACTTGTAAAACATCCTCCAGTTGTGCTAGAATTTTTTCTTCCTCTGTCCTCGTTTCCCTGTTGTCAACTAAGGTAAAGACGGAATCATCATGGAAGAGGTACATGTATCCCTATCTTCAATACATTCTAATATAAAACCTAATTGTTTTGGCTTACAGTCTTGTAGAGTAGCATCAGTTAACTTGGGTATGTATTTGGTTTGAAAATTCTAATTATTATGAATTCTAAAGCGAAAAATGCAAAGTTTTTGACAGGAAAGACCACAGTTAATCATAACCAAGAAAACCATGTTCAACTTGCTTTTTTTCAAAGGTAAATTTCAAAGTAAACATTCAACAGTATTAAAATATATTGGAACAGGGTGACGCAGATTGACTGGATGATGGTTTTATCTCGGATCCCAGATTAGAATGACAAAACAGATTAAGATCGGCCAAACTTAAAACGATAAATAAGCTATATACAAGTGGTAATAAGAAAACATTACTGTGTGCTTTCATTTACCGCTGATAAAAACAATGTGCACACTCTAGAAATTTAAAATTCGTAAAACAAAATGAAGAGTAATGGTTAAAATTGTCCGTCTACAAATAATGACTCACAACTTGATTACGCATTTGGTAAATTTATATCGGAAGTGTTAGAGAAACAAAGAGAATTGTTTAAAGTTGTATTCATTATAATTATGGTAGAGAAATTGATAAAACTCTGA
>JAOXYJ010040268.1:0-19809 GCA_028566555.1 Lithophaga nigra
GTAGGTTGATTTCTTACTTGTTCAAGTACAAGTAGGTTATTCTTCAGTTCTTATTCTGTCCAATAAGTTTGATTTTGACTTAAACCAGTGGATCCGCTTGCTAAGGATGTTATGTTTAAAATTTTAGTTTTTTTTTTCAAATGAGTTTATAAATATTGATATATTAACATTATTAATCTACAATATTTCATATTTTTGTGGGGTTTATATAAATCATTGTGAAAACCAGTTCTAGCGAAAGCTGAGCTTGAAAATTTTTCATTCATCTAGTTTCTCTTAACCTTTCTATTTATAAGGCAGTTGTCTTTTAAATGAAGTACTTCTTAAGCATCATTTGAAGATAATATTTCAGTTTACAAATGAGACTATTCACACTAAGAATCATAAATGAATAAAAACTAAACTGCACATTTTGTATTTACATTATTACATGTAGTTTTCATCAATGAGCTGCATTACAACAACAAAGTTTTCTTGTTCATATTAACATACACAAGTCAGGTAGCAGAAAATAAGATCAACTAATGTACAGGAACTGTTATAAATGTACAAAACTAAGAAAAAAAACAATTTCCTTAGTAATACATGTACATGCTGAACTTCTGTAAGATATGAGATAAGAAAAGTCATGTGAACACCGATAAATGTAATTGAAAAAAGAATCATATAATACATGTCCTATGAATACTCAATCAATTCAGTTGTCAACTTAAGATACATGACTGTAAACAAAGGTAATAACTTCTCCAAATATATCAAGTCCATGTGATTCTGATGGTCGTGTAATGTCAATACTGTTGACTAAACGGTCAAGGTCTTCAGCAGAGAGTGGAGATTCCATTCTTGGTTTAATGTAATGTTCATCATCTAAGTCTATATTAAGTTGTACTGCATTTTGAATCTCTTCAGTTCTAGGGTTTACTGCATTGCGTATTCCCGTGGAATCTTCCCGACTTGTCAATAATGACTGGAACCACATCATCATTGATGAATTCACTACTAAAGGGGCTATAGAGAGCCCCATTTTTATTAGACCCCAGGCCTCATTTTATTAGACACAAGGGTCTAATTTCATTAGACCCCAAGGCCATATTTCATTAGACCCCATGCTTATTAAGAGGTTCCTTTTTATTATACCTAAGGGTCTTATTTCATTGGACCCCAAGGCATTATTTCATTGAACCAAGATCCATGTCATTAGACCCCAAGGCCCTATTAAATTCCAAAGCTCACATGCTATCATTCATAGTAATACACTCAATGTCCACATATGAATACTATCAGATATTCTTTCAATAAACATCAGCTACTCTTTCATTAGACCACAGGGTCCCTATGCTCACATGATGTTAGTTATACCATGAATCTGAATTTTTATATATGAATATTTAACATAGAATAATCATATTCTTTAATAATTATGTTTTTTTACTTTATAACATATTAATACTCACCACTATCAATGCTTGTTTCATCTTCATATCTGTTCTATTTTCCTGAATGATGATATTGACAAAATGTACCTGAAGAATTTCTCTGTCATGTGTTTAAATTTTATCACATAATCAGAAAAAATACCCCAAGTATTTTTTTTTGTCTTTTTTCATATTCTCTCTTGTGAATCTTTATTATCTAAAAAGAACATATGAACATACAAAAGAAAATAAATTTACAATCTCATAAAAGTTTACAAAAAAATTATAAAATCATTTGCATGGCACTCATCAAATTTTTATAACAATGGTACATAATAAAAAATGTTATAACAATATAAAAAATCATTTGTTTGGCACATGGAATTTATAAAATCATTTGTATACCACAATGGAAAAAAAAAACATTATAATATGAAATCTTAAATACATTTATATAAGCTAATCAAACATTACAATAGAGACAATAGAAACAATAGAGAATGGTCATGATGTTTTTAACTCTTTTTGAAACTTTTTCATATAATATTACAAAATAATGCACCAATAATCACAAGTAAAGATTTTAACTATCCTGAGGTTATTTCCTAATGACATATTACAAAATTTGTAATTCTATGAAAAAAAAAATAACCAGTCCTAAAAGAGAATGATTATTTCCTGAGTATATCTTTAAAAACATTACAAAATTAACATAATGAATAAAATTTTTGGGAGACCTTAAATATGTGAGGTAGAAATATAGAGTTCAACTAAAAACAGAAATGAATGTTTCCATGAATGAGAAACAGATACCCCATATCAGGTTATAACTCTAAATATTAAGTCAAATTAAATCACAATCTACATTTAAATATCTCAAATATAAGTCCAATGGGAATAATTACATGAATGCATAAGTAAAATGAATACACACAAACCAATTTTAGGACATAGAGACACTGTATATCATTCCTCATATATCATTCAATTAGGGTATAAAATATATCTATTTCTAAACTAAATCAAAAATGGAAAGTATGAAATAAATCACAACCAAACATTAACATTTTGTGGTAAAACTCCACTAAAAAAAAAACTATTAACAAACAAGATTTTTTGAAATTCAAAAACAACATAAATGGTATTAAAATCTGAATTGACTTCTACAATTCAAATAACTCTAAAACAAACTCAGAAAAATATGAACACCTTTGTTTGCAAAACAATTCTCACACCCATCTTCTTGAAAACTGGAAAATATAAATCTACTCCATACGCAAGAAATAATGACTCTTAACGGCATCCAGTTTGACTTCTGGTGCGAAATGCAACAGGATCAGCAAATGTTGTCTCTTGGGAATCATTCACAGGGTCATTTGAAGAAACTTCAATTTCATCTGCCGTTGCTGATCTAGGACTGATTGTAGACAATTCTATTTCCTCAGTGGCTGAAGGATCTGTTCTTGATGTAGAAGATCCTGGCATGAGTGATGAGGAGGTCTGTGATTGTGGTGAACGTATGGGTGTGGAATGTATAGGTAATAGGGATCTTTGTATCTGTGATGTGGATGAGGTTGAGCTTCCAATGGTAAGGTTTGAAAGGAGATTGATTAAACGTTCATAGGATTGATTAGCACTGGTGGTATTGCTAGAGGTGCGACGCTTCAGGTATCTTATTAAGATAGCTGTAATTACTATAATAAGCAGGACACAAATTAGTACTGAAAAAAAAACAAAGCAATTAACTTAAAATCTCTTTAGTGAAAATCAAACTATTGGACCAACTGTGCCAGTCTAGTAAATCTGTCAAAAAATCAATACAATTGAGTACAAGTTTTAGTATGTTGTAGGATTATAAATAGGATTATCCCTAGTAAATCTTTCATAATTCTTGAATTTTTTTCTATCTCTATTTTTTTTTTTATATGAATACAAATGTATAAAAGGAAAGGAAATGTAATGGTTATAAATATTGGTAGTCCAATTGCCAGTGAAAGCAAACGTGTTTTGTTATGATGGTCTTGTGAATCAGCACTTCCATTAAAAATGTCTGAAATGAGAAATATTTGATCAAGGATAATGTGTCTTTGTACTTGTGGTGCAAACTACTTGGACATATATAAAGGGCTTTCAACACTGAAAATATCACATATCAGTCTCTATAAAACCAAAATAACACATATCTCCTAAATTCTATTGTTTTATATCACAAAAAGTGTACTAAACTCAATATTTCATATCAAAGAATTACAACTGACTGGTGCAAGATCATATCTTTATGCAGAGGGTTTCAAACTATGTAAATCCAAGACATGTGAACTTTTATATAACTTGTTTTATGGCTTTTTAGTATCATCCACCAGTCAACATAAAACACCATTATCAAATATATCAATCAATTTACCTTTGATGTATAGCTTTCCTCTTTTTTTTTTAACTTAAATTAACATCTCATTGGACTATGTAATACTCACTCATAGTGACAGTTGGGAATGAGGCTGTTTGGCTGGCTGCAGAAGTCATCAGCTGTTTTATGACAGTGCTGTCAATACTAATAGGTGTGGTCAGTTGCTCAGTGCTATCTTTCAGAGATTGAGAAGTCAAATGAACAATAGTAGTCTCACTTTGAGTACCACTGGCTGAATGCTTAGTGGACACAGTCCCAGTAGGCAGCAAATATGATTCTACAAAAAAAAAAGAAAAAATAACATAAATGAATATGTATTAAATACTATGACAGTGGTAAATGGTTATTTTCATAAAATGTACAATACCTGATTTTATTGTTCATGTTTGTCCTTATCATTTCACATATATTCATACAAAATATGCAGCATACAATGTACACATAAGTTTTTAATTTTGTGTAATACAAGCCCACTCTTTATTTTTCAATACATTATACAATGACTTATTAGACTATGTTATACTCACTCATAGTGGCAGTTGGGAATGAGGCTGTTTGGCTGGCAGTAGAAGTGACCTCTTTTCTAACAGTATTGCCAATACCAGTTGGTGGGGTCAGTTTCTCCATACTATGTTTCAGAGAAGTCAAATTAACTACAGTGGTGTCACTTTCAGTACCAATTGTTGAAATTCCATTTGTATGCTTAGTGGACATAGTAATAGTAGACAGCAAATATGATTCTACAAAAGAAAAAAAAATAATTGAATTAATATGTATGTAAATAATACCTGTTTTATTGTTTATGTTTTGTTCTTCTGATTTCACATACATATAGCATGCAATGTACACATAAGTTTTGAAATGTGCGTCATAAAACCCACTCTTTATTTTTCCAAAGGAAAATGGAATTAACAATGATTTAATGGACTATGTTATACTCACTCATAGTGGCAGTTGAGAATGAGGCGGTTTGGCTGGTAGTAGAAGTAACCTCTTTTCTAACAGTCTTGCCAATACTAGTTGGTGTGGTCAGTTTCTCAGTACTATGTTTCAGAGAAGTCAAATTTACAACAGTGGTGTCATTTTGAGTACCAATTGTTGAAAGTTCATTTGTATGCTTAGTGGACACAGTGCTGCTAGGCAACAAATATGATTCTACAAAGGAAAAAAATACTGTCTTTAAACCATGATTTATGTAATGAATTTTTTGAAATTTTAACCTCTCTAAATTGTGTAAATTTTACAATGAAAATTGCATAGTACTGCATTTTTGTAAGTCATTCAATTGAAAAATGATTTTTCTGCATATGGTTTTTGTTGCAATTGAAATTTTAGTTGGAATGGACATTTCCCCATAGTAAAATTCTACTCCATAGAATAGCAAAAAAAAATATTGTAAAAGGTAAATATTATGCACTAATACTGAAAACCCTTTTGTTTACTTTTGAAATGAACTATCGAGATAGAAATAAATATCATCTGATTCACTAGGGTCATTTTATAGGACGTTTTACAAAATCTAAACAGAGAATTATGTCCCTTTTCAATGTTAAATCCCTTAGGAAACCTTATTTTTGCTATTTTAAACTTAATGCATGATTTTGTTGTAAAAAAATCAGTTACGACTACCCCTTATTAGGATCTTCTACCATGTACGACCGATGTAAATTAAATACCAAGCTCAGCATGGGAAACGTCATTGATTCATGTTATGACATCAACAGTGAAAAATCCTCGAGATAAGATTGATATAAATCAGTTTTCCACACACGACACCCACGTGTAATTTTCACACCTAAATGGTAAATTATAAATTTCAAAAAAACGAATCATATTTCAAAAACTTTACTACTTGAAATGAAAATGAAAAAATGAAAAATCACTGCCTAATGCATTTCCCTTGAATACATGCCTTAGAATGAACATATAAATCGAAATTAATTTTGAACTTACCACACATAGAATTTTTACAATTCCATCCACATAATCCTTTCAACATCGGATTCATGTATTTTATAGTACTCGGACGACGACCATGATATCTGATGTTACATTCACAACTATTTCCTGTTAACTCCAATAAATCAACATCATCGTAAAGGTGTATTTCTCCATGTTTAAAACAAAAGCATCTTATAGATGCCATTTCCTTGTTAACACATTCATTTCTTACTGGTTTTATTATCCATCCAAGCAGAAGTATCCATAATGGCGACATAATGTACGGCCATTAATGATCCAGAACATTCGGGCCACTGTCACATGACATGTGACTAAAAACAGGCGGAAAAAGGGGTCCACAAGGGGGGATTTTTTATATTATGGGACTATATAATGGAACCTTTACTAGTCTTCAAATGAAATAGGGAATAAACGAAAGAGCACAATCACGACAAAATGAAAACAGCGATGTTCTCAGTACTAGAATAACTGTACGAACGTGGAATCGCAAAAAAAAAAGAAAAAAAGAATAAACTAAAATTGTCTATTTACCTATTCTATTTAATAAAAAAAATATAATGTGTTATATTACCACAGTTTTTCAAGCACGATACAATGAAGACGGTGATATCATTAAAAATATTGAAAGTTACATTAGAACAATGGTAAATATATTTAATATATATTATTTTTGTTTAGGTGGCCTCTTGGTTTTCGGGTCAATCAACTTTCATCCTAACATGCTGGGATTGAAAACATGATGTTTTTTATCCATAATAACTTTACATATGAATTTGATAAATAGATCAGGGGCTCCTATTTAGGATTATTTTTTTTTTTGCAAGAAATTAGCTCACTCTTGCAGATTATAATTCTGTTATGGAGGTAAATTCTCATTGAAACTTGTACTCCTAATTAAAAAAAAATTGGAAATCTCCAATCATAGAAAAAAAATCAGTCAAATGAAAAGCATATTTGTACATATCCATCTCTGTAAATTTTGTTACAGTAATCAATAATCCGTATAAAGAACCACCCTCTCATCTCATTTTATTTTTTTTTATTCATAAAAATGTAAACGTGATGGAAATTTTGTGGAACTTACTTTAAATATGAATGCATTTAATGCGGTAAATGTTACAGGGGGCCAAAATGTGGTGTTTTACAGGAAAATATCTTACAAATGAAGAATTGGATTCTGTTAATTGGGTGACACAATTTCTAATTACTACGTACACTTAAAATTCAATACCAAAACTCAACATTTAAAGAAGAAAACCCCTTTTGATTGACAGCTAATTGAATAATCCCTATTGTGTAAATTTTGAGGGATAAAAATCAAAAACCATAAAAAACACGGTCACCTAGATACAATTAGAAGTACACTTATGCAAGAAGAAATCATACTGTGTAAACGGAAACAATCGATCAATATGAACAAAAAAAAAGTCAAATTTCAAAGCGATTTTCTGTCGCCGTATCATCCTTCCAAAAAGAAGAGATCAAGAAATAGAACTTTGGAAAATACATGAAGTCTCTATAAAATAGAGGGACACGAAATTCAACTCACTTCTCCGAAAAAATGGCTCAAAAGATGATTAAAATGTAAGTAGAAATACTTAATTGTTAAGTAAAATTCATTAAACTAGAGTATTTCTATTTTATTACGTTAAAATTATTATAAATACTTACCTACACTTAAGTTGTGCGAATTGCTATTTCTTTCATATTACAAATTATATTATATATATTTATATTTAAAAAATGTCCATGGAATGAATGTTATTATTAAAGAAAACGTATACACATAAATCCATTTGAAAAAATAACCAGATAGTATGAAAAATTGAAAAATAATATATAAATATTAGCCAGTGGTACATATCAATGATTACATTTGGAAATATTCCGTTTTATTAAAAACCTTTCACGCCATTTTATCACGTTCAAAGAGCGACAACTAAAAAGCAAAACACGTTAACGAAATCAAAGTACTGAAAGTACTGATGATATATACTATTCAAATAAAACTACTGACGATTGATGGTGTATGTAAAGATACATAAAACTATTCTATTTTAGTACCAATGTTTCTTTCAAAACAAAATAGTCATAATTTGAGTCATGGAAAGTTTGCAATAAGATATTGTTTAATATTATATATGTATATATATATATAATTGTAGAAGTGATAATGCGAAACTACAGATTAGAAACTATTTGACCAAAAAACAGAACAAATCTCCTGGAGAACAGAGAAATAAGCTCTGAACAACAGTAAGTTGTCTGTTTTTTAATATATATTCATATTATTTGAGCATGATTTGGTCGCGACGTTACAAAAAATGAAAAAAAAAGTTTATCTGATTTTTCTTTTCTTCTTAACTCCTTGTAAGCTGTTATACTCGGTGTTTGTCAAAAGTACTAATGTCCTTTATCAATTTTCTTAAATGTTAACCTCTTTACAATAAAAATACGACTTTTAATGATTAATAAGATGTTGTTTTTTTTTCAAATGCAGATCTTCTAATATGAAAGATATCACAGTAGCACATGTGAGGTAAGTTTTTTTTAAATTATAGGTGTCACACACACACACACACACACACACACACACACACACACACACATGAGCTATTGTTTATGACTTTTATTTTTATAAACTTGTATTTTGTAAGTATTATAATTAATTGATTTATCTATGTACACAGACTTCACGTGCAACCTTATTCAATCTTGTATGCGTTTCGGGCAAAATTGCTATTTATAAATAATAGGGAAAAATTACAACATATTTAATAAAAAGCTGTTTTGATCCTACGGGACTTTAAAAAAAAAGGTAATTTTCATAATTTGAAAACATATGGATTATTGATTAGTGAAAAGAGTCAAATAAAGTTAAATCTCGCAGTGTTTGGGGTTCACTGCACCAGCACATGGGCTGGTACGTCCCCCATTTGACTCTTTTTAATAATCTTTGTGGACTCCTTTCAATAAAAAGTTTGTTCCTCGATAGAAACCACAATTAAATGTATGTTTAAAAAGAAAAAAAAAGTTTCGTAGTGTTTGGGGTTCATTACACTAGCCTAGCTAGTACGTCCTCCATTCGACTGTTTTTGCGAAGAATCTATGTTGTAAAAAGAACACACATTTTGTGAAAGTCACATATGCATTTTTTTTTGTTTTTTTTTGTATATAGATTGCAAGCATAGTTAATACTATTTGTTTTCAAAATGATGACTTATTTTTACTTTTTTTAAATAGTAGACCAAACTTAATGAACAGTAAAGAAGAAACGAGACACTATGAGGACAAAGCGTAAGTTAATCTTCAAATACTAAAAGTAGTATAATCTAGGCATTGTTAGGACATCAGTGATCCGCCATTTTCTCAATTTAGAAAAAAAATCTAAGATGATAGTATAACAGACATGTAAGTAAAAAGAACAAACGAATAAAGAATAAAATAAATACAAAAAAAATGTTTGTTTAAAAATTTTACAAATTACATATTTTATAAATTACAAGTCTATAAATAAGAATAATTGAATGCTGATTTGGTATAATTTATTTTCTCTTTTTTAACAGAAAGCCAAATCCTAACTTAATCTACATAAAAGAAGAAGTGAAAATAAAGCACTATGAAGACAAATGGTAAGTTTATGTTTAAGCAACAGTAGTAGTATTTAATAGGTATCATTTGGCCATTAATGGATCACCAGTCCATCAATTATTATCTTTAGGTGGTAATATCACTTCATTTCAGACTTACAAACAGTCATACTTTTCAGTAATAAATAACACACAAAAAAAAGTCAAAACATTCTTGTATCAGATTAAATAAAAATACACGATATATTCCAAATAGCCATAATTTCATAAATGGTACTTCTATAAATAAGAATATATGAATGCACGAGTTTCCGATCGTATTAATTATTTGTACACTTTTTTTTTGCAGCACAAACACTGATGCACCTATGAATAAAGCTAATTCAAGTAGTACAGAAGTTAATACACAAGAAGAACATCCCTCTGCAGCTGAAAAGGAGAAAGGTGCCCTGAGAATACTTGCATTCGGTTCATTAAGAAAGATAGAGTCGTTGGAAAACAGGATCGTCCTACTTAAAAAAACCACAGCCAACAGGAGGAAAGAATTAAGAAATGAAAGACTTTTCAAAAATATGTTGAAAAACAGGTTCAAACAACTGTGTGAACAAATGTAGGAAAATTTTTGACCGACATAATTCATACGAAAAGAATATTATAATTATGTTATTTTATATTCGAGAAAAAGGGAGGCGATTGGTGTGACATTGTTCATTTGAATGTTATATTAGAAATCATTATATGTTTTATCTATTAATAAAATACAATGGGTAGTAAATGATTTTGTTCATTGAATAAATAAAACCAGATAGTTCATTGAATAAATAAAACCAGATACCATTTTGATTGCCGCCGACAATGTCCAATTAATGATTTATTGCATGACGTTACTTTTATTACTCTACCGTCACGGTTTGGTGACATCCATTCATAATCAGTTATTCCATGACATTACTTTTGTTAAACTTTTGTCACGGGTTGGTGACATCCAATCAAACACCACCGGATACATTAAGACCATATTTGCTATTAAATGATTACCTCACACAGATGACGTTATAATATACATATGTATAAGTTTCTTGGCATGTAATAGTAACAGACGGAAGAGTTATTACCTTATTTGTAACCGATTTTTATATGTGGGAGTATAATAGCTTATGGGGTCCTACTGTAAGGTATTACATATTCATGAAGATATCGTTATGAAATATTAGTATATAGGGCCCTAGCTAAGGATATTGCATATTCATGGTGTTCATAGTATATAAACACAGATACAATAAGAAATTATTTTACACTCAAACGTGTACAACAACACTGTAAAATGGAAAAAACACATCCAAGTTTAAAAGATATCATCAATCAAATGGAATCTATCGACGAAATAAAAACATGGGCAGAACAGAATGAACTTCTTCACCACCCTACAGTACAAGAGGGAATGAAAAGGCAAAAAAATATTTCTGACATTGTGAGTACCATGTATGATCCAGACAATATAACACAGTGGGCAATCGAAAATTCACTCTTATGTCACCGAAAAATTTTGGAAAGGCTCGAAACTTTACTGACGTGCAAATGGTGCGAATTGAAGTTTGATTTTTTCACAGATCTAAAACATCACCAACAGATTTACCACCAACAGAGGACGCAAGTTCCCCAGCCTTCCTGTAGTCTGACGTGTGACTGGTGTGGTCTAAAAATGCATACTCACGCGCAATTACAGGAACACCAAAGCTTTCACAAAATGATAGACGAGTACATAGACACTGACAGCAAATCAACAATTTTCCCGAACGTAAATTCTTTCGAAGACGAAGATACAAGTTTCACACACGTTCAAAAACACCAAGACACGACTGCAGTGAATACAGGTCTAAATTTAATGAGAAATACCGACATACAACCGCAAATCAACTATGTTCCTATGTTACAACATAATTTAATCTCAAAAGACCAATCACCACAAAATCACACACATAATGTTGTCACACCATACACTAACCGAACTGACACAAATTTTACAACGTTAGACACGTGTGTAATGAATGCTGGGAACACACCTTTGAGTCGACAAGGGGAACAAAGTATAACATGTGACTGGTGTGGGCTAAGAGTGGGTACACACACGCAATTAAAGGAACACGAAGACCTTCATAAAATTATATACACGGCAACGCTTCCAAACGTGTATTCAAGTGGAGAGAGAGACTTTTCTGATACCCAACTCGTACAAGGTCAAAAACTTTTGACTTCAGACAACCCATATCTCATTCCAATGTCGAATACCGACATTCAATCGCAAAATAACTATGTAACCACTTTGCAACATACCGTTACGCCAAACGAACAACCACGACAAAATCCCGTGCCTTTCGTCATCACATCAGACATTGAGAATACAATAGGCCTCCATCCAATTGACACACACGCTACAAGTCTAGTAACATCCTCACTAAATTTGAGCGGAGCTGGAAAACACTTTGTAAGCAATCAACGGACATGGCCCGAGACAGCCACTTGTGTGAGAGCGGAATCATCGCATGTCTCGACATGTGGAAATCACCATGACAACATCATACAGTGGGGAGCGGGTGAAGACCAGGACAACGTCGACTTTCCTTACACATTTAAACAGACAGGCCAAAAGAGATTTGCCAAAAACTTGGCCGTGGAAACGACGTATAAAGTGAAATTCAGAGACGAATGGAAAGGTCACAAAATGAAAGATGTCATGAAAAACATACACGAAATGTTTGACGATATCTTAACGCAAGTCAAAGGAAATGACGGCGATTTGGGTCGTATCATAATGTGTCACCCAGAACTGAAGCATCCCATCGTTGTTCCTCTCGAACCGTGGCAAAAGATAACCACAGAAAAAGTTCTGTCGTCGATAGAAAACGTCCTGAACAGCGATGAATCTATTCCAATCGATCAAAATTTTAACGTCGTCGTTGGATCTATCGACGTCCCAAAAGGGGGAGCCCTAGGGTCAAGGGTACATATTACCACCCTTGACGGGGAACAAAATTCAATAGCAATCAAGCGATCTCTTTTTGCCGTCGAAAACAACGGAGATAACTTATGCCTACCGACGGCCATCGGTAGAACATTCGTGAAATTATGTTCCGTGATCTCTCTAGACGAATGGAAAGAAGTAACCAAAGACGACCCTCCTCACATGAACGTCACGATGAAAGTCGTCACTCACAGGGCCATGACCCGCAGCTATCTTCGACATCTCAAGAACACATCAAACAACCCGTACAGGAAAAACATGGCATTAACGTTATGTCGAGAGGCAAACGTGCCAACCGACAGACCTTTAAGTTTGGTGGACATTAAACCTTTCGAGGATCTTTTAGAAGTCAACATTATGGTGTTATCTGCAAAACTAGGCAACAGATTTTGTCGAGTGTCAAATACACCCGGACGCGAAAACATTTATTTGTATTTATTAGAAACAGACGGAACTGATCATTTCCATGGCATCGCTAGTATCAATGGGTTCTTCGGCAGAGGGTACTTTTGTGAGAACTGTAAGAAGCCTTACAAAGGGAAATGTGCCCACAGGTGCCAGACCACGTGTGACGTTTGTGGTAGTGACAAGTGTCCGGTAAAAGAAGATCAAATGTCGTGTAACCACTGCTACCGTATCTGTCGCAGTACAAGCTGTTTCGACAGACACGTGGCCAGAAAGGACAAGAGAGGTAGGGAAGTAGAAAAGTCCATGTGCGAAAAATTGTACCAGTGTAAATCATGTCGAAAGATTCTAAACAGATCCGAGAGAAGTCCTTCCCTGCACAGGTGCGCCGAGTACAAATGCAAAAGCTGTCATCAGTACCAACTGGGGAGGCATCTGTGTTATCAGCGTCGTTGTCAAGAAAGTCAAACGAAAAAGGCGCCTCGTAAGTTCTTCTTCTATGACTTTGAAACCAGTCAAAACGAGGTAATCCTCAGCTGCAAAGACGGATACCTCGCCGGACAACCGTGCGAAGAATGTGCAAGAGGTCGTAGATGTAAAAAATGTAGGATCTGTTTGAACTGCAAGGAATCCTGGTGTGGCCTGTACGAGCACCACGTCAATTATTGCGTGGTACAGTCGGTATGTGAAAAGTGCGAAGACGACTCGCTGGACGAATACGCAAGGTGTTCGATTTGCGGAAGCCGTTGTGGAAAATGTAGATTCTTTAAGGAGGACAAAGCCCTCCCACCATGCCGGGACAAGTGTGGATACAGACAGAGGGTGTTCGAGGGAGATGACGTTCCCGAAAAATTCTGCGACCACATCATGACGAGACATTACAGAAATTCCGTGATGATAGCACATAATGCGAAATCTTTTGACGCCATTCCGGTTTTAAATGCCTTGATAGACAAGCATTGCGTTCGTCCGAACAAGATTCTGTACGAAGGATCTAAAATCATGTACATGCACGTGGCTCACGGGTTGGATCTGACCTTCATCGACTCGCTGAATTTTATTGGAATGAAATTGTCGGACATACCGAAATGTTTCGGGTTGGACGAGCTAAAAAAGGGATACTTCCCTCATCTGTTCAATTCGAAAAAGAATTGGCACTACGTCGGAGAATATCCGGCACCTCGTTATTATACGGTCGAGTACATGGACACGAAAGAGCAAACGGCGTTCATGGAATGGTATAGGGGAAAACGGGATGAAGTTTTCGATTTTCAAAAGGAAATGTACGACTACTGCGTGTCAGATGTTGACATCTTGAGGAGGGGGTGCATGAAATTCAGACGTATCATGATGGACGTGACTTCGACAATAAACTACAAAGGCGAAAAGACGAAAGGCGTCGACCCTTTCGATTACATAACCATCGCATCGGCCTGTCAGGGAATATTTCGCAGACTCTTTTTAGAGGAGACGAATCTCACGACAGTGATGCACATAGAGTCCGGCGTGTGGAACACTTGCCCTTCGAAATACGAAAAGGGGCAGCTGGTTTTGCGTCTACCGGACGAAGACGATTGGGTGTCCAAAGACAAAGCCGCCGACAGGTATTGCATTGGAAAGACGACGTTCTTCAAGTCGAACATAGCCCTCGTGCCGTCGGAGGGATATGCCACGGACACTTTCAGCAAGTCGTCTATCCGTTGGTTGGAATGGACGATGGAAAAGGCCAGGCGTAGGGGTGATGAGCCACCTCTACACATCGTCCACGGTCTGAATGGAAACGAACACAGAGTAGGTCCCTACAGTCTGGACGGGTTTCACGAGGAGTCGAACACGGCGTACGAATTTCTGGGTAAGTTTTTGGTTTTTGTTTTTTCCCTCCTAAATGAACATATATAACCTGCAGGGTGATGGGGAGTGGGCGGCGGCTTATAAGCATATAATGCTTATTAAAGCTTATAAGCTTATAAAGCTTATATTGCTTATAAAGCTTATATTGCTTATAAAGCTTATATTGCTTATATGCTTTCATGACAGTAAATATCAAAAGACTCAATAGAATTGACAAACGAGCAAGTTTACTCTCGTGACTGACGGGTTCGAATTTGTACCAAAGAAATTATTTTTTTTTTCAATCAAGTGAATCGGACGACTTCAATTATATTTGATCCCAACAAAATTTTAATAATGCAAAGATTATACCCCTTTTTTTGTGTTTCAGGCTGCGTCTTTCATGGATGTCCTGAGTGTTTTCCTCATGACAGGACGACGACCAAACATCCCGTTACACGGCATTCAATGAGTCATCTTCATTATCTGACAAAGAAAAGAGAATCCTATTTAAGAAGTATGGGGTTGAAATACGTTTACATATGGGAGCACGATTACCTGAGAGAATTGAAAGAAAACAGCGATATGAAAGAATATGTGAGTATGCTAGACATAACGGATCGCTTGCTCCCGCGGGACAGTTTTTTTGGGGGACGAACTAACGCTATAAAACTGTATCACGAAGTCGGAAAACCAGGGGAGACTATAGAATACTTCGATTACACAAGCTTGTACCCATATGTGAACAAATATGCCAGATATCCCGTTGGACATCCTTCCATCATCACAGGAAATTTCGATGACATTTCTAAATATTTCGGACTGGCTAAGGTAAAAATTTTACCACCGAAAACTCTCTTTCATCCCGTTTTACCTTACCTATCCAACGGTAAACTCAAATTTCCACTGTGTAAAACATGCGCAGACATCGAAAATCAAAACGATTGCCAATGTGCGGACGACGATAGAGCCATGATTGGAACTTGGTGTACACCAGAAATAAATGTAGCGCTGTCAAAAGGATACTGTATTCTAAAAATATACGAAGTGTACCATTTCCAGGAATCTACCAAATACGACAGAATGACCGGCGAAGGTGGGCTTTTCGCTCAATATGTAAATTTATTCCTGAGGTTCAAACAGCAGGCATCAGGTTTTCCAGTCGAATGTAAAACGGGTGAACAAAAACTGAGATATATTGCCGACTATGCTGCGAAAGAGGGAATTCATCTACAATACGATGAAATCGAGAAAAATCCAGGTCTTCGGTCCCTGGCCAAAATCTGTCTAAATTCATTCTGGGGGAAGTTCGGACAACGATTGAACATGAAACAAACTGATTTTTTGTACGAGAACGAGGCTGACAAATTCTTCCAACTTTTGTCTGATCCTAAGAAAGACGTACGAGATTTTCACATTGTCAGTGATTCCATTATCCAGCTCGAATACTTGGACGATGTCCGTTTTCTACCAGTAGATTACAAGACAAACGTATTTTTGGCCAGTTTTACTACAAGTTGGGCCAGACTGAAACTGTACGAACTATTAGATCTCACGGAAATATGATGTTTGTATTTCGATACCGATTCAATCGTTTTCGTCGACGAAAATAAAGAAATAACAAAGAAACTCCCGATTGGTAACTATCTGGTAGAGTTGACTAACGAGATTTCACCAGAAGATGTCCACATCACTCATTTTGTATCGAGTGGTCCAAAGTCGTATGCTTACAAGACAGTTTCAAACAAGGAGGTATGTAAAGTTCGCGGATTTACGCTGAAAAATCACACGAATTCACAGCTGATAAATTTTTCTACAATGAGGGACCTTGTGGTAAAAAAATCTAGCGAGTCAATAAAGATTGTCAATCCACGAAAGATTTCCAGGCTATCGAGAAAAAGGAAACTTTATAACAGAGTTGAAGAGAAAGAATATAAAATGGTGTACACAAAGAGACGTTTGCTCAACGATCTTTCAACCTTGCCATTTGGATATTGCAAATAAAAAAAGACAAAGCCTTGTTTATTTTCATGCATACAATTTTATTATTGTAAAAACTCAATATTTTAACCATTTGATGTTAGTCTTTTTTTTTTCTTTTCCTAAAAAGCCGCCGCTCTAGTGTTCCCGGAGGTAAGGAGTCGTTGGAAGTTTTTTTCACAACCATACCATTACCCACTTGACTGTGTAAATAATTCGGAGTTTTATCTGGAAGGTCGTCCTCTTCGGTATCAGAGTTTTGTTGATTTTGGATCACAGGGGTCTCGGTCTGAGTAATAGCGTCTTCTGATGATTTGTCTGTTGTATCCCCACTCTTCATTAGATCATTGTATTTTGTCTTTGACAGCAATATTAACTCCCTTGCCATTTTACCCTTTTTTTAACTTGAAAAAGAACTAAAGGTATTCCTGCACAGGTTGAAGTAATTGGCGAAGAAGTTTTCTGTTTCGTACCAACAATTGCTTCTTTTTGCGACGACTTGTAGACTTCGTCCCTAAAGTATATATAATGGATCTGTACGGTTTTAAGGAATTTACGTATTTTGCTTTATTCGGAAAGATGCCCTTGTAAATGTTCAAAGCAATTTCCGACAAGACATCTATTTGGTCCTTCGTAAGATTTGTGATGATTGCTTTTTGTTGGCGTAGATTAGACTGGTACAGAAATTTCAAAAATATCGCATAATTTTTCATGCGTCTGCTCATTCTGATCCTGACCACGAAATGATTTAAGATACACCACAGTCATCCTTTTTTATACTTCCTGAAATACTACACATGTGTCATCGGGAAAAATTCCCGATCGCAGCATGTAAGTACTGTCTTCCCTATGGGGTGAAAGGTCAACGAGTAGATAGGAGTATCTTTCTTGCGTAGCCTTGCAGTAACTATCCATAAAATAATGTGTTTTTGACGGGAGAATCTGTGATGCAAACGTCATGATTTGTCGCAAATTACGCGGGTTCCTAAACAACACAAAGTTAGCGCAGTTCAATGAAATACTTCTGGCATATTTTCCTTGACTAAACAGGTTCTGCGAAATTAATACCACTGTGATTTGTTTATGATGTGAAGTAACAGTAAATAACTGCAGAAGTTCCTCTGACTGTATTACTTTAGACACTAAATCGTCTAATATCAAAAGTGTATGATTAGCGTTTTGTGATAATTCGTCTATCGTTTGTTTGTTTGGTAATCCCTCGTAAAAGGTCAGATTCGCGATGTCTTGCATGTCTTCAAACAATTTTTGATATTCAGAATATGCATACAATATTCTTTTTGGTGGTACCGTGAACATTTTATCTGCATTTTCTATTAGTTTTTTGGTGAAAACCGTCTTGCCTGATTGAGTTCCTCCTACGATCTGAATCGTCGTTGGTGAAAAAAAGGGAAGCAGGACTTTATCTTGTGACATACTTTCTCGAAATCGTATTACACAATGATGACTCAAGACTTTTTGACAGTTTTTATACATGAAAAAAAAACAACAACACGGACTGTTTTCATTTTATTAGAAAATTCAGATCACAAAAGAAAGATTTCACAAATTCATCATTCTGAATGAAATTTTCACTAAAAAGGCTGTACAGTTTTCCTAGTGGAACATCATAACATATTCTCATTACAACGAAAAATATTACATATAGTCCACATATGTCTGATGTTCTTGACTGCAATCTTCTTGCTCTAAAATTACACATCCGACTGTTTTCATCGATGAATTTTCGAAGTTCACTTCCATAAAATTCTGGCGGTTTCCCTAGACTGTCAAAGTACTCTGCTTTTGATGAATTGAACAGTATGATACATAACCAATGTTTTCCTTTTTCTGGAAAGGGTTCATTGTTTACAATAAATATCTGTGGAAATGTCTCTTTCACAACATTCGGGAGAGCGTTTATTGCAGTAATTTCAAAACGTGTTCTTTGTAGGCAATTGAAAGCATTTAAAACTCTACTGATTTGCAATGTATTCATGGTTCTACGATTTTGATGTCTCTTGCCTCATCGCAAGTTAACAGTGCCTGAGACTGATAATAACACAGACAATTTATAGTTTCTGTTGTGGCTGAGGCAAATCTCATTTCTAACCTGGCATTTCCATGTCTCACGAGATTAAGAAATTCTTCTTGAAAATCACATGGATCCAACGAAAAGGCAATAAACGTATAACCTTTTGAAAAGTCATCATAAGTAATATTGAGACTTGATTCTCTGTTCCATTTTTCACAGACTTCAAACAATCTGACGTAGGCAGAGGCGTAGTTCCTGTTTGTCCCAAAATCTAGTTTAATAGGAGAACCATAAACTTCTACCCCATTTACCTTTAAAGTCACTGAAGATAAATTGAAATGTTGGAAATTGAAGGGATTCTTTGTGTAATCACCGTTGACAGCTTTCTGAGAAAGCAGACCGAAGACTACTTTGGACGGGAGAGCTTTCGGAAATATGGAATCCCAATAAAATTCAGTAGAGCCTTTTGGAATTACATTTTGAATAACTTGGCTTCTATTGATGAGATACTTTGCCGGAGTCTCCTTAATCAATTCCTTATGATTTACAATAACTCCTGGATCTAACTTGACACGACAGGTACGAAAAACGACGTCTGTCAGTTTAACTGTGTATTTTGGGGTGCTCTCTCCTGACATGATCAAAAACGGCATACTGCTTCTAAAGAGTTTCATGTAAATGTCTACTCCATTAATTAAATATTTGTCTATCAAGAAGACATCGTCCAAAAGAGGACCTTCCAGAGTAACTGTTCTACTTAGTTGGGTATATGCATATCTGTTCACATAGCCGGCATTGGTTGTGAGGGATTCCATTGGATCGTCGTCTTTCATAAAGAGTTGACTCTGAAGCTGGGACTTCTGCTCCTCTGCCGATGATGATAAAATCGTTCGAATGTACGCTTTCCATGGATAATTATTTGAATTAATTGATACTAATTTATTGTTCATGTAAACATCTATATGTGAAAACATGCTTTGTAAGGGTAAATTAATTATCCCAGTTTTTTCTTGACTTGCAAGATCTGTTCCATCCTGTTTTAAAATTTGCATTTTAATAAACAGTCGAGAGCGTCTCAAATCAATGTAATCATTTCCAGCACCAGATACTACAATTTCTATTGGTGTGGTGTCGTTGATTAAATTTGAAATTGGACGTTCCTCCGT
>JAOXYJ010040269.1:0-12204 GCA_028566555.1 Lithophaga nigra
TCTACAGATGGTAAGCAACAATTCTAAACCAAAATAAAACACCAAAAACAAAAAATGTGGGAGGAGTTTACGTCACATGCTAATGTACCAATTTTGACCCTTTTTGGCCCCTAAGTGGACCCCCGAACCAAAATTTAAAATTTCAAAACCTTATTGCGCATCTACATATGGTGGCCAACAATATAAAACTAATAAAAACTATTAAAAATTAAAAAAAATGTGGGAGGAGTTCGCGTCACAAGAAAGACGGACAGACGGACTGACGGTCGGACGGGGGCAACGACAATATCCCCGAACTTTCTTAGAAAGTGCGGGGATAATAATATCTTTATTCAAGTAATATATAAAACAAACGAATGGGTACTGCAGAGATGGCAAATGCAACATATGCTATACAAGTAATAAGAACGTGCTTATTCTTCATACGTCGATAGAACACATATACGAAAGTTAATTCAACAGATGTTCTACAATACTGGTGCCCTTGCAAGTTAATTGCTGCACATGACACCAAAACCTATTCTTATCTAACAGACGTTATACATACAAAACAACTACAGATGTCTTGCTACATGGCGCCACAAGGAGAGCGTGACAATGAATATTATTTTAAAGGTGGAAGATGTGCTGGATATGAAAAAAAATTCTACATCATATTTGCTACAGGACAGATGGTGTCCATACAAGCAAATATCGGCAATAGAAGACCGAAGGAACATGTTCAGAAAGGTAGAATCCGTAGACCAGGCGAAATTAGGAAGACAGAAACGGAGAAAATACGAAAATTACAAGAAGACAATATAAAACTGAAAAAAAGTAAACATAAGAAAAAGAAAACATGAACAAGATGACACAAAAACCAAAGCACTTACAATGTGAACCCCCACAAAAACCGGGGTGACATCAGGTGCTCTCGAAGGGTAAGCATGTCCTGCTCCGTCAACACCATCCATCACATTGTAAGTGGGAGTGTCCGGGAAAAAGTCAATTCCGTGGAGTGAGACGAGAAATCTAAATAAAGATGTCAAGTCTCATTTGTGAGATCGAAACATCGTAACGATCTATCGTTGGAAATTCGAAAGTCAAAAATCATCACGTTTGTCGTACAGCTTAGATTTCAATCGTCTGTTGTCAATATATAAATATAAATCAAGGTATGAAGCAGAGGAAGATGTTTTTGTAGTCTCCTTAATTTCAAACTCATTTGGGTATATCCTTAAAGTTAGGATTATTAATAAAGAGTACATCATCTATATAACGGAAGCTGAAACTAAAAGACTAGGATAGTTTCTTCTCTTTTCCTTGTGATAGCTCTTGCAAGAACTTTGCTTCATACAAATGCAGAAACAGATCAGTCAACAGTGGCGCACAGTTTGTACCCACAAGAATTCCAACTGTCTGTCGAAAAACATGTTCTCCAAATTCGACAAATATATTGTCAATAACAAAATATCGAACTCCAAGGCAAATTTTAAAAGGGAAAGTCTATCAAAACCGACAAAACCGAGAAAAAACGCCCAACCATCTTAGCATTCCAGCATGCTAACAACATCAGTCTCGGAGTACTTTCCGGCAGAACCAGTGCTGCTCCCGACAAGAATATAAATGCGTATGTTATACAGATGGCCTGTTCAACGTTTGGTGAAAAGAACAAGAAAAGAAATTTCTATTCTTGAGATTTCGTATGATAAAACTTTTACGTAAATATTACATATTTTACCACCGTCTTCCACGTATTCCTGTAGATTCTATAAATAATAGATAATGTGCTAGACAAAGGACATGAATGTTTATTCTGAATATATCACTCAAGATTGATCGAAGAGAACTGCTGGTAGTCATCGGCCGTCCGAAATTCTCTTTGGTACATAAATAAAGAATTATATTAAGAAAAATGATGCGGAAGGCACGGACGCCTGACCAGTAGACACCCTGTTTTTTAAGCTGTTTGTTTTGCATATTCCGCAAAAATGACTTCAAAATTCACATGCTGCAAGTGTTGCAAACCATCCAAGAAATATATCCTACACAATGCAAATATTGAATGTGGAAGAAGAAAAACAAACCCGACATTTGTTAATGTCATTTCTTTGAAATTCATGTTCCCTTAATATCTTAAGTACATCAATAAATGATTTTTGTTTTGTTTAATATTCCTGGATTCAAAGATTAAATCATTTATAAAATATATAGCTTTTTTGACCTTGGTTAAATAATGCCTTAATGGAATCATTTTCTTTTGAACATTCTGCATGTCTTTTATGTAATGCTATTTCATTCTTCTGTTACAGATTAAGGTATTACACATCTATAGGACTTAAAAACTCAAAGATTCCCATAATATTTATATCACTTGGAGTTCCAAGACCTCAATATTCGCTTTCTTGAGATATTTTATGTATTTCAAATATAAATGTGACATTGAATTATATATATTTATTCTAAAATGGCATGTTCTAACATGTGCATATTATAAATAGAAATATGTATATCATACAGTCAAATGGAAAATATACAGTTATTGTAGAATTGTATTTGTGTGTTAGACTCGGAAATTTTAAAACACTCGTCAACCGACATCGGGTAGAGGAGATATATTTTTTGTTTTTGCAGTCTTTTGCTGAGCTACATTCTTTATGATAGTAATATTATTTTTCATTTCTATATCTCCTTTCGGTGTTTCGTTATTTTTATCCGGCTTTTTCTCACACTGCATGCATACAGTCATTGAATTTGTTGACTTTCGCCGTGTAATTTTCCAAAAGCTTTCTCGTCGGATATAGAATCTAGGATGATGTCTGAATGGCTGGTGGGAAACTGTATTTATTTCATGACACTCTTCTTCAAACATTTCAGCCTCATTGATTGGTTGATCAGATACTAAAATGGAAAATTCTATCCTGATTATACAAAAAAATTACAATAAAGATTAATTTGTAATCAAATTATGAATGGAATACTTAAATAACTCTACGCGGTTCCTCTTTTATAATCGTTTATAAAACATAGACAATTGATGAATCTTTTCATTTGACTTTTCAATTATGTATAGTGAACAGAAATACTACTGCACAGTCTGGTCTCATATAAGTAAGAACAAAGCTAGGAACAGCAGAAACCATACAAATAAATAGAACATTCAGCTAAATAACACGAAAAATACGTTGTTGTTCCAGCTGATACGGCATCAAATAACACAGTATTTGTGTGCGAGTCATTATATTGTGACTGTTTGATGAATAATTCATCAGCGAATCCTACATTCCAACCACGTCGTCTAAGGAAGAAATTTTAGAAAACCACAAGTCTGATCTTCTTTCATTTTGCATTGAACAAAGGACGAGGACATAGATCTTCCTACATGTACTTTATATTTGATATCTTAACAGCCCAAGTGTTCATACAAACGTTTTATTGCAGGTTCCTCCAGATGCTCCACAAAATCTCTTTCTAAGATCCTCACTACCATTTTACTATTGGAGAAGGTCTTCACCGGTACTGTGAACAAGCCTATTCTATTTCAGGTGTAAATCAGATGTGTATCATTAAAAACTCTAAAGAATTGTTGAAATGTTTGGAAGATATTTCTTTGAAAGTCTGTACCGCTATCAAAACCTATGACTTTTCTACCCTCTATATAACAATACCACATTTGAAATACAAGGAACGTCTCAAATTATTGATAAATTAATGCCTTTTAAACATATATATCATGTTTGTGAGAGATATTTGCGAAAAATACCAGTCGAGAGACTGGTACTTTTTGCAAATATTCCTCACGAACATGATACATCTGTTTAATTCTACCGAATATTAAATTACTAAAAGGGCAATATACGGCAACAATACCTTATGTTTATCATAGAACTACATATGCACTTCTTGAATAAAACCTTAGAAATGATCAAGAATCTCAAGCGCCTTTGTGAGGGGATATTTTTTGGCAAATGCCCCGGTGAATTTATAGAAAAAAAAACCCTGCAGCTTGTTATAAAACAACCAAATTAAAAGTATTGGTGAAAAGTACCACGCTTTTTATCCAATTAAATCACGGCATTATGATATAAGGTAGAACTATGATAAAAATTGAACTCGCAGATATAGGTTATTTTGGTGTTGGGTAGAGAAAAATTATATTTTGTCAAACACCCCACTGATTCCAACAACAGATACACCAAAAATGAGATTCTATAGATGCTGGACTTTCTTACTGACAACATATTTGCTGAATTTGGTGAGCGTATTTTTCAACATAAGACCAGCACCAGTTGGAACAAACTGTGTCTCCTCTACTTACCGATCTGTTTCTATATTCACATGAAGCAGAATTTATCGAATACCTTTAGAAAGATAGGAAAACCAAAGGTATTGGCAAGTCCTTTCATTTCACATTCAAATACATTGATGATGTTCTCTAGCTAAACAATTCTAAATTTTGCGATTACTTACATCAGATCTATTGAAGTGAACTCGAGATTAAGGACACAACAGAAACAATACGGTCTTCATACCTAGATCTTAACATAAAAACTGACAAAAATGACTCCTACAATCCAAGATCTATGCTAAAAGAGACGTCTTTACTTTTCTTATAGTGAATTTCCCTTCCTTGAGTAGCAATTTGACTTTTTTAACAGGGGTAAATTGTTGACTGGAAAGTTGCTTAAACAGGGACTTAAGACAATCAGATTAAAATCGTTCCGTCGTAAATTTTACGACCATCACCATGAGCTGGTGGAACACTTCAATGTGCCTATATCCTAACTAGGTGATGATATCTTTTGTCAATCGTCATAGATAGAACAACCGAGTCCTACATTCTAGAATTGGACTATTCCCGGATTTGTCAAAGGAGATATGATGAAAGCATTTTTCTGCCAGTAATATCAAGCTTACATGATCATGGGAAATTAGGATAAAGTAAGTTTGAAATGCCTTTACATGAAGTAAATGAGTAGATTTTATGCTACGTAGACACATGTATATGATGTTAGCAACGTGTCATAAAATTTGTGCGATTTTCATTGAGTTTTGATATAATGATCAAGCGCGTTAAGCAACAAAATGTTTATACGATCAATGTATTCTTATCAGTATACAACTCCTTGTGAAGCATTTTGTGTTCAGGCTTTAGCTTATATTTAATTTTAAATAAAACTATCCGAAAAATTGTGATTTTGTGTTATTTTTGAACTTTCGAAAAAAGTGATCGTTTTAAAGTCCAAAAATGAAGCAACTACTTCGCCGATAAAAATAAGATTTATATTTTCCGAGAAAAGATATCTATATTCTTAAATGCTGGCAACTGATTACTGTGGCACATATTACACTTTTACAATTAAAGGTGTCAATAAGACGATTTATATTTTCCCCTTTCCAAACTTTTTAAACCGATTTCATCCTCAATATTTTTTGTACAATTATATATATTACATCTTTTTAGATATGAATCTTAATTACTTACAGCAACTATTTGGTGATCTGAATTTGCATATTATATACATCATACAGATGAATAGTATACCAGCTCCAAAAAGTCCACCAAGTATACTCCAGAATCTGTAATTTATAAAATGAATTTATCATACGTTATAACCATATACAAATTTAAAAGTGTACTGCTGAAAGTATACATTAACATTTGAATTTACTGGTAAAACTGTGATATTTACCATGATCTTATCTCAGCAGTGAATATTGCATTTCTGTATGGATAATTTTTTAACCATACCGTATGCAAATTTAGGTAATTCATTAGTTTCATTTGCTTTTAAGGATACGATATTTTTCAATATCTTGTATCAATATCTTGTGCCACCCATCCATGGCAACCGGTAGTATTCATCCGTTGCAACAGTCCTACTTTCCTCAACAACAACCTCTGAGGCCGAAATGTGCCGAAACCAGGAGGCTGAAGATTGCCAACCCCACAAAATGTCACCTTTTTAGATTGGGTTTTTCCAGATCAGTCCTTCAAAACAATATTGTTGTCAAACGACAGGTTAGATTTTTAAATTGTTGTTATCATACATTTCAATGTTTGATTGTTTGTGTTCATTAAAACATATTTTATTTGTTACTGACTTTCTAGTACATGTACTTTTGATTTGTCCATAGTCATTCATTATAAGAGGATCACAGAGAATTACAGAATAAAAATAATTAATGGTGTAACATGCATTAACACCAATCAGGTGAAAAAACCTCTCTCCCTGAGTGTAGCAATCCACTATAACACCCCAACTAAAAACAATACATTTATGTTTTACATCGATACCAAAAGTAATTATTTCATAATTCATTGTTTACAATAGCAAATCTAACATAAAAACAAATAAATGTAGATTGACTTAACATCAGTCCATAATAGTACTTAAATGTGTTTTAGTATGACATGAAATATTTTATTTTTAACATGTAGTTTTTACAAACATTATGAAAGGATCTTTTGTCCTATTTTATTCAATGTTTTTCTTCTTCTAATACTATAGATATAATTTAACTGTTTACAGTATGTTCTCGCCTAAAAAAACTGAAATACTGCTACAGTGGTGTTCAGAGACCACCAATCAATCAATCAATCAATCTCAGTAAGTCTGATCAAATTTTGTTTATTCTGAACGAGTCCGAATTTAGTTTTACTTCAGGCTCGACAAAGTCGCAACCAGTCTGAAAGTGTACGTGTATGAATTGATCTCGACCATGTCTGAACCAGTGTTACCAGTTTGACATTAGACTTGACACTGTCTCAACGAGTTTGAAAATGTCTGTACTAGTCTCAACCATGTCTCAACAGACTGGAACCGTCTACATATATATTGATATAAAAAAAACAACATTTTCTGATGGTAACGTAAAATACAGTATATTTAAGACGAAGACAGGTCGAATAAAAGTCAGTACATTCAAGAACACAAAGTTGACCTTTTTAGACTTTTAGCAAATCCAACAGAAAGGAAACACAATAACTAATCACATAATAAAGAACGATACTGGATGGAGCATTACTTAATATCTTTAGTTCCATTATCAAACACTTTCTTATATATTTTGACAATTAAAACAAGGCTGATAGTTCTCATAGCTTATCACTTAAATTCAGGTGGTCATATTTGTCATTGTATATCATAAATGTATTAAAACTGAAAAACATATGTTACGAAGTACAGTTTTTCGGCACTTAGAACGAAACTAGATGATGGGTCGCTAAGACACGAATACCCCGCAAAAAATAGCCATGTTGTTGCATGAACATTCACTGCCATACAAAATGTACCCAGTGACCAAGTTTCGTTACTCTGCCAAGAAACTGACCTATACATAGAACTTAAGCAAAATTTCTCAAGCGTATAATATACGTCATTGTGACCTACTTTTTCCAGAATCGGTCAATGCTATGCAAGATAAATTCACCAATAAAGTTTCACTACTCTGTCATGGTTAGAATCCAAGAAATGGATATAAATGAAAATTACAAAAGGTAATCAAATAATTCAAGCGTAAAATGTTTGTCATGGTGACTTAATTGTTGCAGAAACATTCCTATGTAAGATGCATTTATTGAATTTGGCCTCATAAATATGTGGTTTGCATAAATTTGACAACGTTTAACGTCTACGTCATTGCAGGATAAACACAATATAACTAAACTGTCGACAAATATAAAATTTACTTGTACTCGCTGAGAAACAGGAGAGAAAAACTTATGTTTAATGAGCGGTTGTAAATAAATCGTTTGGCGACAATGTACATATATTGTATGTTTTGAAATAGAAAGAGGAGTTTGAGCCATTTCATTCAGATACCATGTGCAACAAAATGATAGGCGTTTTAACCGACGGTTTTTTAAGTAATGTTTTGTGTGTAGATCTAAGGCAATATAAGAAGCGATAATATTTTTCTCTTTGACTAAACTGTATTCAAGTCATGTATACCATACTATACCACCATATTTCTAAACTAAAACGATAGTTTTGATTCCCTTGCATCAACATCAATAAATGTCACTCTTACTTCTCGTTTAAAGTTCGCTTCGTAAGACATGATCAAATTAATGTCAAAAAAGAAGACAACTAATTTATTTACTGTCCAGCCTGCCAACTGTTTGATAAATATAAACTGTAATTGATGATTTTAATGAGATAAATTAAAATTGAAAAATAACACCAGCAAGATTATGAATTTCTTGAGAAATCGTCTAAATCTGCCTTGGGTATAATATAGAACAGAAGGAATTACCGTGTTGTATAATAATATGTACTAACTGAGCTCATATATATATATTAATTTAATTATATGAAATATTTTGAAACCATATTTCGTTTGGCAGGATTACGATATGAATAGATTTCGAGGAGAGCAGTGATTTTTTGTCCAGTGTGTATTCTGTTCATGTTGCAGACGTATAATTTATGTCCTTTTATGTATCATTAATTTTTAAAAACTTAGCCCTCTCCATGTAACACTTGCTTGTCACGTGACCTCCCTTTGAATTTCAATGATAGATTCTGGATCCCATTAAGGAGGAATATGTTCTACATAAATGAATTTTTGAGGTAAACTGCTTCATACCTTCTTACTTTGGTGATGATTTTGGTTTAGAATACCGGCTTGGATTTTGGTTTTTAGGATCGCCTAAAAGGGTCAACATATCAAACTTAATTTCTGAAATAACGTCTAGAACTATTTATTGATTTCGATTGTTTATTTTGAGTTGCTTATCTTCTTGCAGATGTGCTGTAAAGTCTTTTGATAGCAATTTCAAGAGTAGGAGATAAAAGGGTCAAAATTAGCCATGGATACCGTTGATGTAAACTATTTATTTTTTTCAGTTTTTGAGTTAAATTTGCTTTAGAATTATTGTTGATCATCTCTAGATGTACAGTATGGTCTTGTAATTTCATTTTTGGTTAGAAACAAGTTAGGATCAAAAAGATACATACATATTTCACATATACTGCATAGTGGTGTGATCACCTTACATGTTTTTGTTCGTCGTCTTTCCGTTTTATACGCTTTCTTTAACATTGTAGACGGAAATTCGCATTGCATTTGTAAAATGTTGGGTTAAATTAGGAGCAAAGAAAGGTAACATAAGCGTCTGTTCCATAAATCGATAATAAACATTCTGTAAAATTTTTAAATCGATACGTTATCTCTACTTTATAAAAGCACAGAAAAACTGACCAGCTATGTAGGCGTGAACATCAATTGTCCTACGAAAACGTCAGACAGCCTACAGACGATAACGTCAATAAGAGATTTCAGGCGCACAGGTTCCTATACTGTGACATATTACAAATATATATTTACTTGAAATGTGACCGTCCGGTTTCACGATTGTCCTTGACATGTGACCTTGATCAACGTCACAAAGTCCAAGGTCGAAGTCGTATGCTAATCCTTTTTCTGCAATCTTAAGTTGCTCTAAGGTATATTATTATTATATGAGAAAAGGATACTCTAGCATTTGCCAATTCAACTCCAAAACATTTCCAGGCATATGATGTCGTGATGACTTAGTGGGGGTTTGTTGCTGCCAAGTGCCGATATAACTTTCGTTTCCAACAGCCTTTCTTATTATTTTCTTAGCTTTTGTTGCATTTTGGATTTTGTTGAGAGACAGAATCTATCAACAACATGCATTTAAAAGGAACTAAGCCTCTCGAAATAGTAACTACAAAGTGTCTAATTAATTACTTATCACCATTACAGCATATGAAAGTTCCAACTCACAAAGATTACAGTTTCAGTTGTGGGATTCAAAGTAAAATAGTAATTCCTTATCAGAAGTACGTAAATGTCACAAAATGAAGCTCTTGGAGTGATTTGATGTACCATTATATATAGGCCAGACCCCCCACATGTTTTACTAGAGTTGTATGAGGAACAGTTACATTGAAAGTATCGATATTATGTTCTTCGTTTGGATTCATATGTGTGTCATATTAATTAAGAAAAGTAATAAATAACACTACAAAAGTAATGCGGTTGTTTAAGTGAAAGTAAAATAATAAAAAAGACAAGAGAAAACTTTATTAGAAAAGAACTCTCAGACACAATACGTATAACACAAGCACAAAACATCAAAAATACACAAATAATCTCAAAATACAACAGAATCCAGAAAATCCAACACGTGCATGACTCTGATGCAATAAATCAATAATTTGGATACAAATTGTCTAGTGACAGTACATATACCAACTTTTTAATTTTTTTTTCGTTCAAGGGTCGGATAGCCTTCATTACAAAAAGGAGCCCTATCATACCGCCTCCTTTAAAAAATGGTAAGATTTTAAATCGAGAGTTGTTAATAATGTCAACAAATGAAACACTAAGACAATGTATGAACAGGAAAAACGTTAAAGAAACCCTTGATATTAATTTTCTATTGATCTGATGCCTTCTAATGTCATATTAATCATCTCATAAAATATATCCATTCTATCATGTTAAAATTTCTCGTATATCACAGCATGGTAGAGCCTATAAGTGAAATCGCACCATCTCTCATTAATTATTCAACAATCGTTGTGACATGTTAAACTGATAGTGAGTATTCAGTGATGTTATGTATAATACTGGAAACAAATGTCAATTTCACTTTCATCTTATTTTTCATATTATATTTCTAACGTTTTACGAACCAAATGGAGCAATAGAAATCAGGCCTGAAAACGTTACTGTAGGATACTTATCAAGCGGACAATTAAATTATACAAGTCATTAAATACCAGCAATATGCCTTTAGTAAAGTACAGATATATTGCAATTATTTAAATCTGGTTCATTCTTTCATTCGAAAGCATAATATCTATTTTATTCTATAAAATTCCATGGCCACCGTCATTACACACGTCCAGAAATACATTGGGTTTCTATTGACGGCCTTTTGCCATTCATGCAAAAACCTCCTGACATCCATCATATACATACTAAACTGTACTCTTTTCCTCTTTCAAACTTCTTTCACTCTTTATTGAAACACAGAACTCTACTATAACTGATCGTAATTCTGTAAGATACAGACTGAAGCCAATATTGTCCATATCATGGATATTACCAATCACAGACTTTTCACTTTTCATCACAAGTCAGTACAATCTAAAATACCTCCATACTTTAAAGACCAAACAGTCCAGCTTATTTCTTATACCTACACTTCACCTAATGCATCCAAAGTGTTTAACTACTGAAAGGTTTTGCAGGACATCAGTATTGAAGATCTCCAGACTGCTTTTGTTCTCATTCACCTTTCAACCGTCTGGACATGTCATTACCGAAGACCTTAACATAGTCTAAGTAAACTACACGAGTTATTAAGTAAGGGCCGTAAATATCGACTTCACAATTTCAAACTGCACATGGATTCAGTTGAGGATTATGCCAAACGGTTGGCTAAAGGAGAATCTGTCTAAACCGATACACTCTCAGAATGGGTACAAGCTGTTATATCGCTTATTCAAATCCGTATCAACAAGTTACAAGGATCTATGAGCTCTAAAGTTCCATCTATCCTCAGAGAGTCTCTTACAAAAAATATTTAGCCGAAATACTTGAAAATATGTTGTTGATGCAGCTAATAAGGCATCAAATAGCATAGTATTTGTGTGCAAGTCATACTATTATGACTATGTGATCACAGAAATTGGTATACTAGTAAATAACGCATCTGCAAATGCTACATACACTCCAACCACGTTGTTTAAGGAAGAAATTTTAGAAAATCACAAGCGAGTTCTTTTTTCCATTGGCATTGAAACAAAGGACGAGGGCATCAATTTTCCTACGCTGTATTAGATATCTAAACTACACAAATGTCCATACAAACAACATTTTATTTCAGGTTATTCCAGATGTTCCACAAAACCTCTTTCTAAGATCCTCACTACCATTCTTACTACTGTAAAAGAAGGTCTCCACAAGCACTCTGAATGAGCCTATTCTACCTCAAGTGTAAATCAGATGTGGATTCTTAAAAACTCTAAAGAATTGTAATGTTAAGAAGATAGTTCTTTGAAATTATATACCAGTATCAAACCTTATGCCTTTTCTACTCTCTACACAGCAATATTACATACGCACGTTCCGTCTCAAGTTACTGATAACTAAATGTTTTTACATAACTAGAGGCTCACCTGAGTGAGCCTGTATCGCTCACCTGGTTTCCTATTAGCTTCAGGTTAATATTTGATTTGACAA
>JAOXYJ010040378.1:0-12201 GCA_028566555.1 Lithophaga nigra
ACAAAAAACCTGGGTGGAGAAATAAGCAATGCTTCTCCTGCTCTGTCTGCACGCAGAACACAAAATCTGGACAGAGAAACAGATAAACCGATAGGCAATGCTTCACTTGATCTGCATGCAGCACACAAACCTTGGATAAAAAACAGTCAAGCCGATAGACAATGATTCTTCTACTCTGCATACAGCACACAGAACCAGCGAGAAAAAAACACGCAAAGCTAATAGACAATGCTTCTCCTACTCTGCTTCCAGTATCCATCATGAAGTCCTTATTCAAAACTTTTAGTGAAAAGGTAAAAAAGAAATAAATGATACCGCAAACATATTGAGAGATGAAAATTCGTGATGGGGACCATAATATTTTAGAGGCTTTTGAAACCCTTGATTCAATATACTAGACGAGCAAAATCAGTCTATAAATTCCTGACGCCTAGAACAAGCTGTATCCATTGGGATACACAACCCCATATGCAGGGGAACAGGAATGTTACTACTCGAAAATGGGAGCTTAACAATAAGAAATTAAAATCATTGCCTTTGTGGTAAGATCATGAATGTAATAGTCTTTGGGTTAACTATCAGAATAGTCTAAGTATGAAACGGATAAATGTAAAATTCTCTCTGTTAATTTTTAGAATAGTCTAATTTAGTCTAAGTATGGTACTTATTAATGTAATAGTCTTTGTTTAATTATCAGAATAGTACGAAACTGATAAATGTAATATAGTCTCTGTAAGTTATCAGAATAGTCTAAGTATGAAACTAATTAACATAATAGTCTCTGTCTGTTAATTATCAGCACGAGTAAGTTTGAAACTGATTAATGTAATAGTCTCTGTAAGTTATCAGAGCAGTCTAAGTATGAAACTAATTAATGTAATGGTCTCTGTCTGTTAATTATCAGTACAGTCTAAGTATGAAACTGATAAATGTATTATAGTCTCTGTAAGTTATCAGAATAGTCTAAGTATGAAACTTGTTAACTTAATAGTCTCTGTCTGTTAATTATCAGCACGAGTAAGTTTGAAACTGATAAATGTAATAGTCTCTGTAAGGTATCAGAATAATCTACGTATGAAACTAATTAATGTAATAGTCTCTGTCTGTTAATTATCAGCACAGTCTACGTATGAAACTGATAAATGTAATAGTCTCTCTGTAAGTTATCAGAATAGACCAAGTATGAAACTATTTAATGTAATGGTCTCTGTTTGTTAATTATCAGCACAGTCTAAGTATGAAACTAATTAACGCAATAGTCTGTCTGTTAATTATCAGAACAGTCTATGTATGGAACTGATAAACGTAATAGTCTCTGTTGATTATCAGAATAATCTAAGTATGAAACTAATTAATGTAATAGTCTCTGTAAGTTATCAGAACAGTCTAAGTGTGAAACTAATTAATGCAATAGTCGCTGTCTGTTAATTATCAAAAAAGTCTAAGTATGAAACTGATAAATGTAATAGTCTCTGTAAGTTATCAGAATAATCTAAGTATGAAACTAATTAATGCAATAGTCTTTGTCTGTTAATTATCAGAACAGTCTAAGTATGGAACTGATAAACGTAACAGTCTCTGTTGATTATCAGAACAGTCTAAGTATGAAACTAATTAATGTAATAGGCTCTGTCTGTTAATTATCAGCACAGTCTAAGTATGAAACTAATTAATGTAATAGTCTGTGTTAATTATCAGAACAGTCTACGTATGAAACTAATTAATGCAATAGTCTCTGTCTGTTAATTATCAGAACAGTGTAAGTTTGAAACTGATTAGTGTAATAGCACCTCTATGTTAATTATAAGAATAGTGTAAGTACGAACTGATTAATGGAATGGGCTTTCTGTATAGGAATGACATGTTGCCGAGCTAAGTCAAATGCATGTTCATTAGAATGCAAAACTCGCCCACTGAATCACGCATTTTCGACATTCAGTTTCAGTGCACGTATTTTCAGAAAAGATGCGATTCAAAACAAAATAAGTTCTGTCTTTCATTCTAATTAAACATATTTTATTGCTCAAAATTTCAAGTATTAGTGGGATCGGGCACAAGTTATGACATCATTATAAAAAGCCCTCTCTTTAAAACTTTAAACATGTACCTATGCTTGCAATCTGTCTTGTACATGTGCGCGCGTACCATCTTTCTCATGGATGGATGGATGTTTAACGTCCAGTGGGTAATTTTTCAACCATATTCTGGACAAAAGATTGATTGTATGGTGTTTTTCCACCACTTTCAGCAATTTTTCAGCTCTATTGTGGTGTCCAGTTTTTAATGGGGGAGGGAGGAAGCGGACATACCCAGGTGATAACCCCAACCTTGGGCAGGAAAACTGTCAATTCTTGTCTGTTAAAATTGGAGTAGAGCATACTATGGTATGAACCAGGCTCAAACTCACAACCCCAGTGTTGACACACAGTTAATCTATAGCAGATGTGACCTAGACCACTCTACCACCCTGGTGATTAGGAGTAAATATATCCAACTACAGAAACCTCACAACCACCAAGGCCCCCAAATAACAGACAATTAAAACATACATCAATAGGAGCTAGTAGCAGAATTGTGGATACTTTTTCAAGTAATAAGTCATCAGTAAAATTTTAACATGCACTAATGAAATTAAAATCACCTGCATATAACATTATAATTTGTTATTTTTCAGAGTTGCAGATAAAACTGTTAGACACACAAATATCATTATTGAAGGAGCAGGTGCTCAGAGGAAATTTTTCCTTGTTAAGGAGAAAAAATTTGACAGTGTGGATGAATTAATTAGATACTATGAGACACACGATGTGAAAAACTTACAAAAAGTAAATCATGTAAGGTTTGTTCAGCCTCTCATTAGGCCCAGTTACCGACATGACAACTCAAACTCTTCTGCCGGGTCGTACAACACAATTGGCAGTAATTCTTCAGGTGGTCATCCTCCTGCTGTACCAAGTGAAAGGCCACCTCTCCCTGCTAGACCTGCACATTTACAGAGGTTAGGAAGTCAAGAAAGCTTCAGCAGTCAGATGTCAGTGTTTTCAAAAGATTCTGTTAATTCCAGTACACCTCTGTTACAGAATGATCAGGCTTCTGGAGGACTTCCCAGAGGGATGTCAAATAACAGTTTCTCTCATGATGAGTCACACTGGACTTTAAGTTCGAACAGTTCCTACCCTAATCTTCCTTCTCCAACAGATAATCTTGAGAAACGACCTCCAGCACCAATTCCACAAATTCCTAGAAGTGATGGTAATCTATACTATTCATCTCCGAGAAATGTGGACGAAAGTATTAAAGAAGAATTGAAAAAAGTGATAAGAGAAAGCGAAAGATGTGATTGTGGTATTCCAAGAGACCTTTCAGATTTGCCACTTGGGTGGACAGTTCATCGGAGTAAAGATGCAGCAACATACGGAAGAATATTTTATCAAAATGAGGCAGGTGTGACAAGCTGGAAACTGCCGGAGGATGTCAGTCGTAGACTAACTGCACAGCACCAAGCAAATCTTAAAAAGGTTAAAGCGATGAAATTCAATGATGATTACTTAGAAAGTAATGTACCTCCGGAATTTATTGCACGGTCACAGTCCAATCGCTCAAATAGTAGTGGTGGTGGTAGCGGTGGGGAGGTAAACAGATTTTCTAATACACAATTTTGATACTGGACAATATATTGCATTTATTTGTTTAAAACACAGTGGTCAAACCATGTTCAGATAATCACAATTTACTCATAGAATTCTGTTGTATAAATGTGAATAACATGTTAAAAAACAACCTGCCAAAAAAACATTCTGAGTCAGTCAAAGTATAAATAATCAGACAGTATGATGTGGTATAATATTCCAGTTAACAGATGAAATCCAGCTTTTGATCTGACAACCTAACTGCATTTCTGCTGTTTATTGAAGTTGCAAAAACAGGTTTTCCAACATAAATTGCATCAAAACTGCTTGAAACAAAATGTACATTTGTTTACGTTGCAAATGATGTAACAGATATTTGTGTAAAGAGTTGACCATTATCGGAAACATTTCTGTTTTTCAGTAGCCTTTTTTGATAGAAAATTACATCAAATATGTTATTGTTAAGGCTGTGCACTGGAATATAACAGTTATTCAGGTTTCATAGAGGGAATATCGTCTGATATACCCAGGATGTTTATTATATTCCCTTTGCCTGTAGCTTATGAAATATAACTAATCATCAAGGGTATAGATGATATTCCCTGTCTGAAACCTGAATAACATAATGTACCAGTCAATCTACTGATAACAATGTGTTGGGAAGTATAGATATAACTGAGGCACACTGTTGTGTTGCTGAGGATTATAGTTCCAAGCTGAACATTTTGTTACACAAATATTTGACAGCAATTGATATTCTTCAAGGGATATTACTGTTATATATAGCATAATCAGGAAGTGTTGAAATTACTGTTTTCTGCCATTGATGATACCTCTACGTGATATTGAACCAGCACAATATTGTATGTGTTGCAATCACTATAAAGGAAATACAGTGAACCCTTTTTGAACTGGTCCCTCATAAATATAGCCACCCTTATAATATCAGGCATTTTTCGGCCTAAATTACTATATTACTTGTAACCTGGCCAACACTTAAAGTGACAGATTTTTTTGTCCAAACTGCGGTAGATTTAGAGAAGTTTCACTACATTTATGAAATGTATGTTGCTTTATGATAAATTGTCATGCTCCTGAAGTATTAGGCATATAATAGGGTTGGATTTTATATTTGAATGGAAACTGTTACCTTTATTGATGAATTTACTAACGTAGAATTTGCTGTCTCAGAATCTAGAGGATCATGGGTATTTTCATTGTGCGGACACCAAAATGGAAAAAGCGTAATGCCATTGGCCAAAAATTATTGTTCAAAATGTTTTCAGCCAATCGTGACGTTCTGGTGTCCATTTTTGAAATTATTACCAAAAATGCATTAGATTATGAAAGAGTGGATTCTCAAAATATATTTTAGAGTAAAATAAAATGTGTGTATTTGGTGCTACATGTATGTGCATGTTTATATATTGAACGAAATGGGTTTGATACAGATATATGCAACTTTAAAAAATATACTCAAGCAAAAGTAGTTTTAGGTCATTCACACAGACTCATGGTTGTTTAGATTTTTTTTATTATTAATATTCATTTAAATGTATAAATTATTTCAAAGAAGAGGAACTGATGAAGAAATTTTTGTTGATGGGTCAATATTTCACTGGTTGCAGAAACACCACAATTTGTTGGTACCAGTTTTGTTGTATTTTGTGGTTTAATCATTTCAAGAAATTAAACAAAAACTGTTCATTTATGTGTGAAATATTAAGTAAGAAATTGACAGATGCTAATGCCAACAGAACAAACAAATTTTTGGTGAAACTGTGAAATGGCACCTACTTCTACAGCATGGTAAAGTTCTGTATATTTATTAAAATATATGTCAACAAGAAGTGTAGAAAGAAGTTGTGTCACAACATTTTGTTTTAATACAAGTATTTATACATTAAAATGATACTAAAAAACTGAAACATTTGACCCTACATCAACTGTAGAATCGTTTGTTTTTTGTATTAATTTAATGTATACATTAATGACAGATTTTATGTACTGTTTGCTGTTTTTGAAGGCCATAGGACAAAATGTTGTTAATGGGTTCAAAACGTGAATGGAATGCTCAGTAAAAATGTACTTAAAACATCTTATTGTATAATTGCAGTTGTGTGTCACCTTGTTAATTTGAAAATGCTTCACACATATCAGAAACTGTTACATGTACATGTGTACATTGTAGATATAAATGTTTGTTATTATAACATTACCTCATGCTAATTTTAGATATTATCCATGTACATTGTAAATGTATTGTAGCAGCATTTTGAAAATATTGTTTCTAAAATGTGTCCTTCCTTTAATCAGGTTTTATAAGGAAAATATATATTGAATTAGGGAGTTCAGGGGACTGTCAACCTATAACATGTTTAAGTTCTGAGATATAAGCGGAATCTCATTATCTATCCAAATTTTAAGAACAGTGTTTCCTATTATGATATACAAATCATTTACCTGTCATAGGTTAGAATTTTTTGCTTGTTGATGTGATTGCATGTGTAAATAAGTACCGGTATTTATGAAATTCATATTTTTGAAAGTGCTAAATAATTGTATCACATTTTTTTAAAACTTCTATGAAAGACAGATCCAAATTGATGATGTAATTTTGAAGATTTTTAAATTGTTAAAGATATAGTATTACTAAACAGACTTGAAAACAAAGGGTCGGTCTTAAAATATTTCTTCCTGTTGACTCAGTATATGCAAGACATGTCCTTTGTTTTCTCATCTGTTGAATGATAACATTGACATTAGTATAAATATTACCAAATTTAATTTAATTACATGTACTACTCTACAAATGGCAATCTAAGAAATAGCCAAAAGTGTATGTATTATTAAGTTTGATGAAATCATTAATGTTAGAATAATGTAGAATTAACCATGCAAGTATGAAGTGCATCAGAGTAATGATGTAATCACTACTGTAACATAAAATAGAAAAATCAAATATTGTATGTATTGCTGAGAAGTGTAAAATAGTTTTTAATAGAATAATTGCAGATGGGGAAGGACATTTTCCATGACTTCAGGATTTGGCCTTTCTTAAGCTCAGGAATACAGGAGTTACCCTTTTCATTATCTGGGAATTCCTATTTCAGATTTTGGGATTAGGGATTTGCAGTTTTTAAGTTTGGGATTTTGTGACCAGACCCCCACCTGCCCCCTCATTACAGAGGTTAGTTTTTCATCCCCTGACTTTTAAAAAGTGAAAGATATACATCACATGTCATTTATCCATATGTAGTCATTTGGAGAAATAAATCTGCCACAATTTACTGAACCAACTTGTATTTTCATATGCAAGGGAATTTGGTTGCCATGAGCCTTGTACAGTAATCCAGTATTTCCAGTGCTTTGTCATAGTTATTGTCTTTTGTTGAAAATTAGAAGGGATAATCATTTTAAAAATTTTATTGCTTTGTAACTATAAACATTATACCCTCGCAGACAGTTTGGGGATTTAGGAATCAGCCTGTTCACCTGTCTGGACCAGCTCCTGTGTCCTTTTTCCAATTTAAATGGAACTTTGTGTAATTAGACGTCATAATGTGTATACTTCCATGTAGGTAGGATATTTTGGTCCACAGAGTTTTTTTAAGAGTTACAGCCCTTTGAACATAGAAATTGTACCTGTAGCTCTTGAGATATATGAACAAGAAACACCTTTTCTCCTGTCTGATGAATAAATAATATGGAACAGAAATTCAGTTTGATGAGACAGTAATATCTCGGAAATGGTGCTTGATTCCAAATGGCTTTGCTACAACTTAGGATGCATCAAGACACTAAAAATGTGATTTAAGAGTAAGTGCGACATATTTCACTTTAAACTTACCGCTATTTCTAACATCACCGAAGAAGATAACATATTTTAACACCTCTGAAATACTTTGTATATAATCATGATTTAGGGATATTTTATACAGTTGAACATTGTTTACTCATACTCAGATGGCTTCTCAGCTTCTTGGCTAAGCTTAAAGTGTAGATAAGTTGCTTACATTGGATAGCTCGGAGTGAAAATACATTCTGCTTATACAGCAGACAATTTATACAAAAGATATGCTTCAATGCCATTTTGAGCAAATGCACTTACAATGTACTGCTAATGTTTGTTCTAGAAACAATGGTTTGCCTTTAATTCAGGACAAATCATTTTCCATACTTACAAAAAGATGTTTGCTGTATATCTTTGCTTACAAAAAGACATCTGTGTTGGGTAGGAGTTATATATCCTTTTTTTAGTTCACTTTTATCATGAGCTGTTTTATAAGCTTCCCATCGAAGATTTTCTTTGTATCTATAGTAGAAATCATGTCAGTTTTATTGAATTATAAATGGCATATAAACTCATAAAATGTGACAAAAGCCACAATAATTTTTTTTTATTTTGCAACATTCAATGAATAATAATAATAATAATACAGTAGTCTTTGAAATCAGTTCAGAGTAAAAGAGCATAAAATAATAGTAGAAATTGCTTCTTTGCATGATGGTTAGGATCTGCTTATATGTTTATTTGTTTCACAAGGTTCACTGACTGATATTTTTATAAACCTGTAAATATTTAATATTTGAACACTGCTCTTTTAATCAAAATGTAACTTAAGATTCTGGTTCCTACTAGAATGTTTCAAAAGCAATTACTGGCATCTTGCCACTTGGAAGTGTGAAAAAACCATGTAAGGACTCTTCAGGTGTCATTTCTCAATGGATTCAAATCAGACTTATACCAAAGCTTATATCAACAGAAACTCAGTCAAAATAGTCGAAATAATATATTGCATTGAATTGATGAGCTTTTCTACATTTTTCATACATTGCACCAATTTAAACAGTAATGCATCTGGCAAACTTCCATTTTCCACACTAGTTTTCCTATCTTACTGACCTTCTTATGTGTAGGATCGGATTCAAGCGTTCACACATGTAAATTTATAAAGATATACAAAATGTGAAGAAAATTACTTTATATAAATATATATAGAATGTGTTTAAAAAAAACGTTTATAAACTATATTTGGTAATTTAAAATCGCACAATAAACAACACGAGAAATTTTAAATAGTTCTATTTCCTGGTATATTTCACGGATTATAAAGAATGCTTAACAATCAAGGATTTCTTGGAATTAAAGATATATCTCCTATTTATTCTTGTTATTATTCTCTACTTTTATGTTTGGTCATTAGATACGGTACAATACTTTAAATGGAATAATGTAACCATGTAAATGGTGCAGTCATAACATGATTTAAGCTTTCAACATTATTTGAAGCAGTTTTCAGCATATATTTCTTTCACTATTTTTGTTGAAATTACGATTTTCTGAGAACCAAACCTATAGGTCTTTACGTTCATCTTGATCTTTAAACAAAGACATAGTCTACCGAAATCTATGCGCAGTCTTTTTCAAGCCATGTAAAGGTAACTGACTGTGATGTTTTTCACTCAAAAATGACATTGTGATAATATATAATTTCGTCAGCTTTTCATCAGTTTAATATCTTCAGAATGTAATGGGTATATATTCCCATTATGGGAAATGTATAAAAGGAATACACATTTTTGGATATTATCCAGTTTTCAAAACAATGAAATTTTCTTTATGAAACCGATTGTACATTTTCTTAAATATTCTTTCCTATAATGAAAAAAGAGCAACTTTGGGGAAAAATTCGTTTTTAAACACATTTTATATTTAACCCACGCATACAAATTTGCATTTTTATGAATTTTTGCTACACTTATCGAAGATTTTGTTGCAAATCGAAACGTAATTGGCGATTTAAGTAATAAAGCATTCTACAAAGAACAGATCGTAAACATCCTGTCTTCGGTGTATCTTCAATATATATGAACATAAAAACCAATAATTATTCAAATCTTCAATTGTCAGGGTCAGCTTTATAGAATAATAATTTTGTACTTAAATCAATCAACAACAACTGCCTATTTCTAGTATTTCATAAGAAATATACGATCCAACGGTATAATGCAATGAAAAAAAGATTTGATTATAAAGCTAAAAACGCAATTTTTCAATATATTTTTTTTCCATTCCTTCATACCATGTTTTGAGAGGGTAATCTTACCTTATATTGTATCCTATCTTAAATCTATAATATGAATGAACAAAATCATATGAATTGTACCAGTTCTAGGTATAAGAACAGGTTTGTAATATAATATACCCACATTTGGTAATTGACTACATGCATCGTCAACCTTTTAAATCTTTTACCAGGAAAAACATATCGAAATGTGTTGTTACTATTTTCATATCTAACCGAACTTTAAAAACCACAATCATATAGAGCACACAATGGGAAATAACCTTGAATGAAATATGAAAATTATCAAGTTCCTAACATAGTAGAATTATTCTACATGCTTTGGTAAATACATATTGTATATATTTACACTGGTTACACAAATAACCTAATTTCAATTCTTGATCATGAGGGAAACCTATTAAGGTGCATTACTTTGGAGAAATAAAACAGAAGCTGTTTCTGTACTTACGGCTGAAGTCAACATCTCTCTTCTATAATGTCTTTAAAATTTTCTATCAAACTGACATTTTTATTTTTAAATAATTACAGTAGCTACTAATAACGTTTTCAAAGACATTTTGATCTTCCGGACATAGAAAATCGTGTAATTCAATAATAAATAAAAGCACTGCAAGCCGTGTTATTGCATTAATTTTAAAGTACCTACATGTGTGTATAGCTGCCTGTGAACATGGGACCATTTGTAGGAATAACCAAAAGAGATGAAAGATTAGAGGTATCTCAAGGTTTATTACACGTCATTCTCTTTTAACCCTCTGCTCGTTATCTCCGGTAGCATTACGCTAGACAAACAACACGGGAATGTTCCTGAGAGAAAAATTACAAATCTGGAAGTTTTCAGTTAAAATTTTGAGTTTCTGATCAGTAACATATATAACAGATTGTCTGATATTTTTTTTAAAAAGATAGCATTTAAATGCGAACAATTCATTATTCGATTCTTGATCAAGAAAAACGATTCAAGTTTCACTAAATCACTTTTCTCATAACGTACCTTTCAGTTACATTTTAATTCCTAATCACTAAAATTGTCATTTAATTGTGTGTGTGTTTAATTTACTTAAACATATTGGTGACATCACTACTTTTATAAATTCAAAAAGTTTGTGCGGAAAAAAAGTTTAACGTCAAGAACTAGTATATTAATTGAACTTGCTGACATCAAACTCTGAGAAAATGTAAATTGAAGTACGAATTCTGGTGGAAAGTACGTTAAGTCCTCTACGGAAAATCAGCATTATTCTTGTTTGTAATTTTTTTTCTTTTGCTTCTAGCGAAACCTAAAACAAGTTCCTATCCGCTGCCTGGTTTAATCTAGCCTGAAGATCTCTGTCCCAAGATATTAGTTTCGTAATTCCTTATTCTTTTAGGATACTATGTTAACCGTAAAATTTTCATGCATATTATCGAACTATGCGGTATGAAGCTGGTTACTTTTTCAGCATATGTACTGTCGATACAACTAAAGATACATCTGGTATAAGACTTGGGCGCTACAGAAAATACTAGAAAACAGGTAAACCTGATGCACCAGGTATACCGCCTAAAACCACTCATTAAGTGTTAAAGAAAGATACATTGCCCAAAAGGATTCCATTATGTATTTGAAAAGGGTACGATGAATGTAAAGCATGACCAAGTACAATATTTTATAGACTTGACATCATATCTATCGACTAGTTTTTCTTTTCACTCGATTTCCTATGTGCACAACTGATGAGACATTGTTTGTCGAAATGCGCACGTTGTGCACTTAATTTGGTATCATAGATTGTTATTGCATTACTACAACGGATGTTTTCATTGTGTTTGAAGTTTAGACAGTTAATAATTGTCTTTTGGCGAAAAGGTTCAAATGACATTAAATATGTGAAAACCGTATCGAAAAGCCTCAAAATATGACTCGATCAAACGTAATTGACTTTGTAACATTGGAAGATAATAAAAATATTTGTCAATAAGAAATGTCATAATTTATTTATACATAATAAAAAATCATTTAAAAAAAATATGATTTCTTATCGACATTGATGTATAAACCTTAGATATCGGTTATACATCTTTGGTATCTGCAATTCCTTCAGGTCAGGTACAAATGTACATGTATAGCCATTTAGCATTACCGTAAATTCCACACTATAGAAGTAGGTCACAGTCTTAGGGATATTAGCATTAAAGCTTAAAATTATTTATACTTAATTTTGCGGTCTAGTCAACACTTGGATCACATTTACACCATATAATACTTATCTGTTATATTTATTTTAAAGGAAATCTTAAGAAAACAAAAAACAACTTGATATTGTATTGTGGGAAGTATTATGGTTCATTACTTGTATGTGAAAATAGTCGCCCATATATAAAATGGTTTTACACATTTATGGAGCATTATATAAAGCTTGGGATGAGTGAAGTGAGCATTGCTTAATGCCAACTCTGCAATTGTCTAGCTGTGTTATGGCGAGAATAAACCAATTAAT